>CM062808.1:526849318-527116084 GCA_031772625.1 Pinus tabuliformis | reverse complement strand
TTCATTGTTGTCCAATTCTCCTTCCCCAGTTTTGACATAAACCTATGTCAATACTCCCATTGCATGTGCAATGGCTGGTCTTGTACAGACCATTTCATACATTAGGCTACCGATTGCACTTGCATATGGAACAAGGGATGTCATCTTCCTCTTCTTGTATCTTGGGACATTATTCAACAGATAACTTTACACCTACAAGAATAGGAACCTTCACCAGTTTACTATCCTGCATATTAAACCTTTGTAGTATTGTCTCAACATACTTCCTCTGGTTTAACCAGAGTTTCCTCTTTACCCGATCTTGTTTAATTTCCATGCCCAAATATAGTTTACATCACTGAGATCCATCATGTCAAATTTGGAGGACAATTGGGTCTTCAAATCCTAGATAATTTCTTTGTCATTTCCCTTCAACAACATATCATCCACATACAAGACCAAATGAATAATGTGGTCACCAATTGATTTAAAATATAAACAGTGATTCGCTTTGCTTTTGGTGAAGCCAAATCCCCATATAAATGTATCAAATTTTTTATACCACATCCTTGGTGATTGTTTTAACCCATGCAAAGACTTTTTTAACCTACATACGAGTTCTTTCTTACAATTCACCGCAAAGCCTTCAGGTTGTTTCATGTAGATATATTCTTCTAAATCCCTGTGAAGAAATGTTGTCTTCACATCCATTTGTTATACCTCAAAATCAAATGTAGAAGCAACATATGAAAGTAATCTAATAGAATCTACCTTGGAAACATGATAAAAAAATATCACCAAAATTTATTCCCAACACCTAGGAATAACCTTTTTATACCAACTGAGTTTGGTATTTCTCCACCTTGTCTTCTGCATTCAACTTCTTCTTAAACACCCATTTATTTCCAATGGGTTTCCTTCCATCTGGAAACTCCACCAGATCCCAAGCCTCATTTTAGTAGAAAGATTCCATTTCGTCAACTATGGCCTCTTTCCATAGTTTACCATCCTCTGAATTTACTTCCTCCCTGATAGTTATGGGATCATCATGTTAAATTGGAAACTAGGGCCAAACTCCATGTGGGTCAGCTTATTTATGGCAGCTGATATTTTTGTTGGATCCCTCTTGTCGAGAGGTGTAGGATTGATCCAAAGATCATCCGATTCCGATAAGTATTCATGGAGATATGAATTTATTTTGTTTATGTAATTATTATCAAGCCGACTAGCTCTTATGTAGGCTCTAGAAGCCCAACCGACGTGTCTATTCATCATCCTCGTTTTGGTATAAATAGAAGAGGATTTGAAGTCATTTAGACACTCTTCACGTGATCTCTTCTCCACGTCTGGGTTTTTGGAGAAGGAGAAAACGCCAAGAGAATTTGCTATGATGCCCTAGCCGCAGTAGCATAATGATCTAGGACTAAACACTGCTATGGAAGAAACCCTAGAAGCTGTCTCTAAATATGCAGCAACAGGAAGGCTCAAGATCTCATAACGCAGTCCAAGAAGAAACATCATAGAACAACAGGCAGCGTGAAATTTGGGCAATCGTGGCATTATGGTGAGTGATGAGAATACCACAGATAGCATGGTAAGACCTATATGCTGTAACATATGTATGCAAATGTTGTTCTTGTTATATATTAAACACTGTTCGTATAAGCTGTTCACATTAATTTATACACAGTCACATGATAATGGAATCAAGTTATATGAAACCTCGGAACCACTATACCCAATCCATACAGCGCACAACACTACCACGCAGTCTCAGCATTCACGCTGGATAGCTGTACGCAGTCATCACGCTATCCGCAGTTAATGCTATACGCAGCCCTAGCTCATACACTGTAGTGGATCTGGCAGCACATCACTTATACACAATTCGTGAGGTCATGATACGTGGAAACATATATACGTTGTCCAGAAGACATACCCAGGTGCAGTAGATCCCGCAGCGTGGTTACACTTATACGGATACGTGAAAACATATATACGTTGTCCAGAAGACATGCTCAGGCACGCAGTAGATCTGGTAGCTTGGTTACACAACGCACACAATGAATCTGGTAGCGTGGTTATACATGGAAACTAATATATGTAGTCATGATATACGTTGTCCATAAGACATACACAGGCACGCAGTGGATTTGGCAGCATGGTTACAAAAAAGGCACGCAGTGGATCTGACATCGTGGAAACATATATATGCTGCTCTTATATATACTTGTATACATTGTCATACGCAACAAATTCAGGTCATACACAGATATGGAATGCGTTGCAAGCCACAATCTCATAGAAAGGAGCCGCAGTAAGGTTTGACTGCACCTAGGGTTTCGGTGCAGTCACAACTCGATGCTAGGAGAAATGAATAATGTCATCATAGTGAAGAAGTGTCTCAGCATACCTATGATCTGAAGGAGTTATCTCACATTCTTTCGTGTGAGTATTGGAGCAGATACGCTCTACAAGATTTATCATATTGTTTGGTTCAAATGATAAAGGAATGATGTAGTCTCAGTAACATAAAGGTTACATAATAAAGCAGTAATGAGAATCACTGTCTCAACAAATATACACTGATGACAAAGGTATATTGCTACAGTCCACATAATGATAACTTCAATGAAGAGCTCATTGACATAATGTAATGATTATCTTAGTGCTGAAATAAGGAGGATCTCAGCAGCAACAGAGAAGAGGATTAGAGATTTGGTATATGGATCTTGGTGACATGAGAAACATGATAAGATCATGGACATAGACTACTTGATGATAATCATGATCGGTGCAGCATGGTGTCATATGCAGTAGTGCAGCAAGGACCTAGATGTAGCACTACGATAGGTGAAGCCATCACCTTGGAAGATCAGTTGAAGAAGAAAGTCTTCAACTAATCTCATTGTTATATGAAATGATCTATGCTAGATCTAGACAAGTCAAAGCGTTGACTTTTGTTGTAAATGTACTATCTCTCTCTCTCTCTCTTTCTCTGCTGAACTTTGAAGATAAAAGAAGAATTGATCAAGGGTTTCCCCACACATTGTGGGGTTTGTCCCTGGCTTGCGCCACATCTTGTGTCCTCTTGTCTTGGCTTGTCTTCTGTGATTTATATTTATGTTCTATCTGTAGTTTACTTTATGCTTATGTGATTGCTAATATGGAAAAGAAATTAATAAATTGCTCTAGCATAGAACATACCTAAACTTAACATGGTATCAGAGCTGAGGTGAAGACAAAGCCCAAGCAAGAGTGAAAGAGCAATCACCGAAGATAGTTGGGATAAGAGAGAAGGATCAATGGGTTCCTCATAATTCACCTAAGGGAGAAGTCGAAGTAGAGAATGTTATCAGAATTGTGCAACGGAAGTTTTTGATGGCCCATCTAAAGATCACTTCGTTGGGAAGTTCGGATCTAAGGGTGGAAGGAAAGGTGGATGCCTTGTTGAAATAAGTTCGGCCGTTATGCAAAGCAGTGTCCGAATGGCAAAGACACATCTCTTGATGAAGATAAAAACCATTCCTTGGACATCTTCAATGATCAAAGGAATGGCTGGTAATGCAGGTCATCAAGGAAATGGTCGATTCTTCCACGAAAGCAAGGAACCCCTGAATCTCTTTTATGTACTTGATCACAAGAAGAACCTGGTGTCCATCTCGGAAATGGAAGTCAAAGGTTACAGGGTGGCACTTATCGATGGAAAGGTACATGTTTGAAAATAGATCTTTCGAAGATGTTTTTGAGTTCAGGGTTGTATCAAGTTGCAGGAAGTCCAATGGGGACCATGTCCATTGACTAAGCACCTGAGGTCTATCAGTCAGATGGTGACTAGGATGCCTGAGAAAAAAAAAAGAAGCATGAAGGTACATGTCTGAAATGTACCGAAGGAAAATATTATAAGGGGATCATTCCCCTCATGCAGCAGGTCCACAGGCTTGGAACAACCCGAGGAATTTGAGACTCATGTATACAGATGGCAGAACGCCCTCTATGGCTTGAAGAAAAACACCTCGGGTGTAGTATGAGAGGATTGATAGCTGTCTAATGCAGCTGAGATTCACTAGGAGTGAAACCGATCCAAACCATTACTCGAAGGTTGTGGATGATAAACCTCTCGTACCAGCACCTATGTCTAACAGGTGCAGACCCTCTCATTTATAGGAGACAGAGGGAGTTGGATTCTGAATGTAGGAAGATAAGCTGCAAGCTTATGACTGCCTCGAGGATCTTAACTTTTAGAAGTTATATGGTAATGATGTCGGACCAGATTTGGGCAATGCCTCTGAGTTTCATAAACTCATTCGCGTTGATGTTCTTGGAGAACCTTCGTCTGGACATATGTGTTGCAGTTAGCATGGTGAGCTCATATTTGGTTGAGCCTCACTGGATTGGTGCCAAGAATCTTCTAAGATATCTTCAAGGCACAATCTCTCATGAATTGAGATACACTGCCGGAAATATGAAACCACATGATTATTCGAATGATGAGTGGGCAGGCAGTATGGAGGATCACTAGAGCACTTCTCAGTGCTGTTTCTCTTTGGAATCTACCTAGATATCCTAGATGAGTAGGAAGCAGAAGTCGGTGGCTCTGAGCACCACCAAGGCAGAATACATTGCTGATAGTATGGCCTTCTGTGAGGCAGTCCGGTTGTTGAAGCTCTTCAGTGAGCTGTTTGTACACATGATGAATACCACTGTGATTCTCTGTGACAACCAGAGATGGGATTCGATTATTGAGGAATCCCGTATTTGAAAATTTCTCTAGCAGATAGACATCAAATACTGCCTTATCTGGGATATGGAAAGTCGATGAGCAAGGAGGCTCCATCGCACTGAGATGATATACAGGTCGCTAAAGCCCCGGGGGAAAGATCAAATTTTTTATTTTCCCGAATGACTTGGAGTCATCAAGAGACCTTTGTAAAAGGGTCCTGCATGTTGCATACATTGAGCTCTGGGAGCTCTGGGGGGCTTGCAGTTCCACTGGAGCAACATACGACCACAGGGTGACTCACCCTCCCGTGGTGGTTCGTACTGGAACAAGATGATTCGCTCTCTTGTGGGACAAGATGATTCACTCTCTTGTGGAACAGGATGATTTGCTCTCCTGTGTAGCAGGATTGATGTGTTCTCCTGTGAGGCCTGGATTGATGTGTTCTCCATGGCGGCCTGGATTGATGTGTTCTCCATGGCGATTGTAGCAGGATTGATGTGTTCTCCTGTGAGGACAAGATTGATTAAGTTCTCCTGTCGGGGCATCCTACCCATGCAGTTTGGGACTCATGGGAAGTACCTCTCATCTGATCAATGAGCAGGGAAATGAAGTTAGGGACCATAGTAGTACCGATGGACGCATCGTTGTATCTACTGTACTCCCTACGCTAGGATGTCCTCCATTGATCTGGGATCAATGATACTGGTCTGGGACCAGTGGTAGGAGTTGTACATACTATGACGCTGACTTCAGGTCGGCTGAGACTGGTCTGGGACCAGTGGTACATACTCTGAGACTGACTTCGTGTCAGTGCAGGACTGGTCTGGGACCAGTGAGAGTCGTACATACTATGACGTTGACTTCGGGTCGGTTGAGACTGGTTTGGGACCAGTAGTACACTCTCTAAGCTTGCAATACTGGTCTGGGACCAGTGGTAGGAGTGGTACCTACTATGACGCTGACTTTGGGTCAGTTGAGACTGGTCTGGGACCAGTGGTACGCACTCTGAGTCTGACTTTGGGTCAGTGGAGAATGGTATGAGACATTCTTGATCAATTATTCTTCTTCATAGTTCAACAGAGCTGAGCAGAGCAGAGCTAGCAGAGCCAGCAGAGCTGAGCAGAGCAAAGCTAGTAGAGCCAGCAGAGCAGAGCAGAGCAGAGCAGAGCTAGTAGAGTCAGCAGAGCTGAGCAGATCAAAGCTAGCAGAGCCAGCAGAGCAAAGCTAGTAGAGCCAGCAGAGCTGAGCAGAGCTAGTAGAGTCAGCAGAGTTGAGCAGAGTAGAGCTAGCAGAACCAGCAGAGCAGAGCAGAGATAGCAGAGCCAACAGAGCTGAGCAGAGCAGAGCAGAGCCAGCAGAGCTGAGCAAAGCAGAGCTAGCAGAGCCAGTAGAGCTGAGCAGAGCAGAGGTAGCAGAGCCAGCAGAGCTGAGCAGAGCAAAGCAAAGCCAACAGAGCTGAGCAGAGTAGAGCAGAGCCAATAGAGCTGAGCAAAGATGGGCAGAGCAGTGCAGGGCACTGATGGAAGAGATAGTACAGGCAGACTTATGGATCAATGGATGGAGTTCTCCCTAGTTGAGAGGGAGTGTTAAATTGGCAACTAGGGCCAAACTCCATGTGGGTCAGCTTATTTATGGCAGCTGATATTTTTGTTGGATCCCTCTTGTCGAGAGGTGTAGGATTGATCCAAATATCATCTGATTCCGATAAGTATTCATGGAGATATGAATTTATTTTGTTTATGTAATTATTATCAAGCCGACCAGCTCTTATGTAGGCTCTAGAAGCCCAAACGACGTGTCTATTCATCATCGTCGTTTTGGTATAAATAGAAGAGGATTTGAAGTCATTTAGACACTCTTCACGTGATCTCTTCTCCACGTCTGGGTTTTTGGAGAAGGAGAAAACGCCAAGAGAATTTTCTATGATGCCCTAGCCGCAGTAGCATAATGATCTAGGACTAAACACTGCTATGGAAGAAACCCTAGAAGCTGTCTCTAAATACGCAGCAATAGGAAGACTCAAGATCTCATAACACAGTCCAAGAAGAAACAACATAGAACAACAGGCAGCGTGAAATTTTGGCAATCGTGGCATTATGGTGAGTGATGAGAATACCGCAGATAGCATGGTAAGACCTATACAATGTAACATATGTATGCAAATGTTGTTCTTGTTATATATCAAACACTGTTTGTATAAGCTGTTCACGTTAATTTATACACAGTCACATGATAATGGAATCAAGTTATATGAAACCTCGGAACCGCTATACCCAATCCCTATAGTGCACAACACTACCACGCAGTCTCAGCATTCACGCTGGATAACTGTACGCAGTCATCACGCTATCCGCAGCTAATGCTATACGCAGCCCTAGCTCATACACTGTAGTGGATCTGGCAGCACATCAGTTATACACAATTCGTGAGGTCATGATACGTGGAAACATATATACGCTGTCCAGAAGACATACCCAGGCGCAGTAGATCCCGCAGCGTGGTTACACTTATACGGATATGTGAAAACATATATACGTTGTCCAGAAGACATACTCAGGCACGCAGTAGATCTGACAGCGTGGTTACACAACGCACACAATGAATCTGGTAGCGTGGTTATACATGGAAACTAATATATGTAGTCATGATATACGTTGTCCAGAAGACATGCACAGGCACGCAGTGGATCTGGCAGCATGGTTACACAAAAGGCACGCAGTGGATCTGACATCATGGAAACATATATATGCTGCTCTTATATATACTTGTATACACTGTCGTACGCAACAAATTCAGGTCATACACAGATATGGAATACGTTGCAAGCCACAATCTCATAGAAAGGAGCCGCAGTAAGGTTTGACTGCACCTAGGGTTTCAGTGCAGTCACAACCTCGATGCTAGGAGAAATGAATAATGTCATCATAGTGAAGAAGTGTCTCAGCATACCTATGATCTGAAGGAGTTATCTCACATTTTTTCGTGTGAGTATTGGAGCAGATACGCTCTACAGGATTTATCATATTGTTTGGTTCAAATGATAAAGGAATGATGTAGTCTCAGCAACATAAAGGTTACATAATAAAGCAGTAATGAGAATCACTGTCTCAACAAATATACAGTGATGACAAAGGTATATTGCTACAATCCACATAATGATAACTTCAAAGAAGAGCTCATTGACATAATGTAATTATTATCTTAGTGCTGAAATAATGAGGATCTCAGCAGCAACGGAAAAGAGGATTAGAGATTTGGCATATGGATCTCGGTGACATGAGCAACATGATAAGATCATGGACATAGACTACATGATGATAATCATGATCGGTGCAGCATGGTGTCATATGCAGTAGTGCAGCAAGGACCTAGATGCAACACTACGATAGGTGAAGCCATCACCTTGGAAGATCAGTTGAAGAAGAAAGTATTCAACTAATCTCATCGTTATATGAAATGATCTATGCTAGATCTAGACAAGTCAAAGTGTTGACTTATGTTGTAAATATACTATCTCTCTCTCTCTCTTTCTCTACTGAACTTTGAAGATAAAAGAAGAATTGATCAAGGGTTTCCCCACACATTGTGGGGTTTGTCCCTGGCTTGCACCACATCCTGTGTCCTCTTGTCTTGGCTTGTCTTCTGTGATTTATATTTATGTTCTATCTGCAGTTTACTTTATGCTGATGTGATTGCTAATATGGAAAAGAAATTAATAAATTGCTCTAGCATAGAACATACCTAAACTTAACACATCATTAGTAATAGATAAAGAAAATTTTGAACAGAAAGAAGATGGACTATACCTTTATGGATTCCTTCTTTCTCAAACTAATCTTGTCACAACTGGAGTTTGTGGCTCTTCATCTTCTGATTTTTGGTTTGTTGTAGACTCTGGTTCTTCCTCCTTTAGCTCAAACTCTATCTTCTTAGGTTCCTTTGGTAGGAATTCATGTTTAATAACATATTTCACTTCTCTAAAAACCACATCTCAGTTGCACACAACGTTCCTTGTTTCTGGATTCCAAAGCTTATAACCTTTTAAACCATCCTTATACCCAATAAAGATGCACCTTTCAGATTTACTATCCAACTTGGTTCTTTTCTCCTTTGGAACATGTACATATGCATCACATCCAAATACCCTCAGATGTGAAAGAGAGGGTTTCTTACCAGTACATAGCTCTTATGGAGTCTTGTCCTCTGACGTTTATGAAGGTGATCTATTGACCAGGTAACATGCAGTCTCCACCACCTCTGCCCATAATTCTTGTCCTAACTTGGGACAACTGAGCATGCTTCTTGCCTTTTCCATCAATGTCTTGTCCATTCTTTCTACAAATAAATTTTTCTGAGGTGCGTATGGAGTAGTCTTATGTCGTGCTATACCATACTTCTTACAAAACTCTTCAAATTTCTTCTTGCAAAAATCTCCATTGTTATCTATCCTCAACACCTTTATCTTCTTCTTTGTCTAGTTTTCCACCAAAGCCTTAAATTCTTTATCTGTCCTTGAGAAGTCATCTATAAATGATACATAGTACATAGACTTACCTAGTGATGGAAATGACACAGGTCCAAACACATCACTGTGCACAAGCACTAATATCATTTTCATCCTCTTAGTAGCATAGGGGAAACTCAGCCGATTATGCTTCCCATAAACACAATGTTCACAGAAATCGAAATCTAGAGAAAATTTAGTCATACCTTCTACCATACCATTATCATGAAGTATTCTAAGGCCCTTCTCTCCAATATGTCCAAGACTTCGATGCCATAGCATGGTATTTTCTCCAAAGACCACTAAATTTTCTCCTCCACTTTCAAGAACCACAGAACTGTTGTACCCATCAATAACAATGCTACCTTGAAGCTTGTACAAAGTTACAATCTAAACTCCCTGCATCAATACCAGTGCTCCCCAAACCATCTTGCAGGTATCTTTCTCGAACATTGTTTTTACACCTGCATCATCCAACTTGCTTACAGAATTCAGATTTATGGTCAATGCAGGAATATGAAAAACACCCGAAAGTTTCTAATCCTTCCACCTTGCAACTTCAACTTGAATTTTCCACGACTGATGATTCTAGCCTTCCTATCATACCCTAAGAAGACATCACCACCATCATATTTCTCATACTCCTAGAACCACTGCCTATGTGGAGTGAAGTGAAAGGATGCACTTGATTCAATCAACCATGCCTCGTGATCTACATGTGTACTTAAATAAGAAGGCAAGTACACATACCCACTTCGTATGAGGTGGTTTTCACCTCTACAAAAGGAGCATCATCAAATCCCTTTCCTTTCATTAAATTGCTACCTACTGCAACAACCAAATCATCCCATGAATCTGGTAGAGAACACAACAAACTAACGCACTTATCTTGATCTGAAATTTTAATATCAATAGATAATAATTGTCTTGCCACAGTATTAAAGGCATTCAAATGCTCTGTCACCGAGTCTCCATCCTTCATCCTCAGGTTCTACAACTTTTCCCGTAGGAAAAATTTATTCACCAAAGATTTAGATTGGTACAAAGTCCCTAACTTGTACCACAAATCCTTCACCAAAGCTTCCCCTGATACATTCAACAATACTGAATCTGAGATATACACAGAGATTTTTCCCCTGGATCCTAAAACTGAGACTACCAGATTGATTTTTATTATATTCCTTTCAATGTTACAATACATATATATACATGTCAAAGCATCCATTAACCCCTGATTAGAACATAACCATAGTTCCCTTAACCATATCTACAAAATACGATGGGCAGAAAACCATCATGCCCAAAACCATAAGTAGGTCCACCCACCTAATATAGGGTCCAAAACAAATTCCCTGAGGTACTGCGCCTGACGCAATGAAAAGGGTGGACTATCGCCCCCCTATGACCCCCCAACATGTGGGGATAGTCATGCAAAGAATATAACGCACACCCAACATTCCAATTCTTTTCACTGATGCTGCTAATTCTTACAGTCAGTTTCAATCCACCCAGTTCGGGAATTTCCATGTTTTTTCAACCAAGCACATAATTCCCATTAGATTCAAAATGATTTGAAATAAATTCAAATCATACCTCATTGGTGGCCCATCAAGAAGGTACACTTGCAATTATTTTTACTTTCTATCACAACAAATCCAACTAGTTGTTTGATCAAATCATCATGCATAAACATACCACATCCAGTTAGCTCAATGATATGAAATGATCATAAGTTAAAACTGATGTAGAATTGATTAGCCATTAATGAATTGAATGTTAACTGAAAGTGCAGAAACTGAGAGATTTGCTTGAGAAGAAAGACTTTACGACAACTGATAAAACATAAGTAAGATGCATAACAGAAGTGAAAACAGCAAAACACAACGATACCAGACAACAAAATTGATAATGGAGTTCGTCCCTGATGGACTACGTCTTCGGGTCTGCTTTCAAGATGGTCGACCGCTTTATTAGGATTAAAATCAAGGAGGTCGATTACACAGCAATTTGATCGAATTGAATGTGCATGCAAGCACTTTTGGTCACTGTCAAAGGATAGCTCTTGGAACCATATTTCCAACTCTTGTCATGGTTCCCAATTCTGACTATGGATGCTCCTGTTACACTGAAAACAAAAACGACTATGACCTCCAGAACCTGCATACAAAATCGAACACCACTCCCCCTCTCAATGAGAACAAAAATTGCCTTTTAAAACCCATCATGTGCACTCTAACTCTTTCTTGTTGATTTTAGGAGTGAATCAGCTCAAAATAGGGTTTGAATTGGTTTGGTGTTGTTACAAGAGGACATCTTAGTACCTAGTCACATGGTGGTTATATTAATAATATCAAAAACCTCAATAAAACCCATAAATAGACTTTGGGTTATCTGTGAACTCGCTAACAATCAGGAAACTGCACGGAGAGGTTGAACTTGCCCATGTGAACAGGGCGGTCTAACCATTAACTACCACCTTTTAGGTTAGTTTTCGTCAGTCTCGGTGATGTATTCACATGCTGATAACTATCCGATGGTTCTGACAGCAGCTGGCAGTGAACTGTAAACAGTTACGTTGACTACATCCCAACAGTATGGATGTTCACATGCCACAACTCCCCCGACGGTTAAGTCAGCTGACTGTTAATCTCTGTTGCGGTGAAGGCTGACTGCGGTTACCCGAGAGGTGTTCACATGACTTAACATCTCTAACACGGTCATCTGTCCATGGTTTAGGATTGTGGTATTGTATTAAGTTTTAATACATGGTCTGAAGTGGGTTTTTTACAATGTTTTTTGTGCATAGGTTTAATAACCTATGTTTTACACCATAGTTTTAGTGTTATGTCTTAGTTTAGGACTTAGACTTAGGCTTAGAGCCATTACAAAAGCTCTTGCCACCTAGCTTAGGTTTAGTTCCACCATAAAGAAAACCCATTACAAACATCTTTGTCACAATATGACATGTAGTCATTAACACCATGACCACAACACTGACCATATCCACCATGAAGGTAACCAACGCCCTGAAGAACTAAAGACACTGGCGATGCTGACGAAGCTGAAGATGACCTGAACTATGTAATTGATCTGACAATATCCTCCTAGATCAATCCTCTCCACTTGAAATCTTTTGGACCATAAAAGTTTGACTAGACAGAAAGTAAATGAGGGTATAGCTCTCTCACTCTCCACCTTGTCTTGATGATGTACCAATACATTCGATCAATCACCTGCAAGTGATGACCCTGATGATGCTAACCATGGAACATTTTGATTCGGTGACTTGTTCCATCCATCTGCAATATGAAAAACTTGCGACAATGGTTTAAAAACCTATTATGAACATGGCAATTGATTTATTTCCATGAAATACCATGAGTTGGTGATTCATAATCATCTTTGAAAACAATCTATATAAGATATTGGTCAATACCATTGACATGTATTAACAATCTATATTGCAGAACGACAGAGACAATCAAAGACTTTTTTGACATCAAACCAACTACTTGACTTGACATATTTTTATGCTTCCTGATTACGAAGTGAACTTGTTGCATTAAACCCATCAAACTATAATTTGAAAAAACTGTTGCAACTTAATTTATCTTTGAAAGTATTGAATTAGTTGTTGATTTGTTTGAATCACTATTCCTTCACTTATTAAATGATGTTTCCTTTGATTAGCACTTTCCCCTTATGCATAAGTTTCCCTTAAATACTTTGACATTTCATTAGGAAAGGCTTTGATATGGAAACAAATAAGATTCCTCTCCAATTGAGAAGAGGCTTCCAAACTATTTGAAACATGAATAGGTGACACAATACAAGAGAAATTCAATACTGACTTTCCCCAATACTGACCTACATCCATGTAACTGTTAATTTCTAAACTTGGAATGAATTGATTCATTATGACATTAGAAAGAGGATCTTTATGCACAAACTATAATTCATGTTGTATTCCCTGGTTATGAGTAATATGTTTGGTTTTACATAGAATTGGAATAGTTTCTATCTCTTTGATCAAATTATCTTTAAACTGGGACTCATGACTTGAACAAACATCATGTTGTTTCTTATGTTGTTCCTTTACACACATGATTACAAATCTTTTATTTGAACTTATTAATTTCTTCATCTAATTAGCAACAACTAAATTCAAGTGATTTTTTTTATGTGCCCTAACAATAAATTCAACCCCATCTTTCTTAAGGTGATATTTATGCTCTCTACTGTAAAATACTACATCATGATCATAAAGATAAGGAATTCCTAATACAACTCCACATATGTCTACTGGAACCACATATAGTTCCACTTCATCAATGTAATTAGCTATAATGGCAAATCTTAATCGACACTATTTGGTGACTTTTATCTTAGTTGATTTATTTAGCCATCCTAATGGGTAAGGTCTTGGATGATTTTGTGTTCCAAACCCAAATTCTTAACTAAATATTCAGATATTAAATTGGCATGTGATCCATTTTCAAACATTGTATATATCTTTGTATGCTTAGAAGTTATCCTTATGTTAAATAATTCAACTCTTTTATCCTCATTTGAAGGATTTATGTTTGATGAAGATGCAATAGTTTTCGAACTTGAACCGGTGTTAGAAGTTTTACCTGTCGTAACCATGGCAGTTATCCTTCTTTCATCACTTGAATCTAAACCTAGATCTTGTTGGACTGCTGCAATTGCCTTCTTTTCATCCTTCTCCTTAAGGAACTTTTTGGGCTTAAGTTCTGGATGAAGTTTCCAACACTTAGATTCATCATGACCGATTCTCTGGCAATGAGAACAAGTAGATCTTTCCTTCTAAGCTATCGTTGATTTCTTTCTCTTTGAATTGTTCTTCCCCTTGCTGTCATTGGAATCTTTGATTTCCAACTCTTTGGATGATTTCGATGAAAACTTGAATGGTCTGTCACCTGATTCAATATGTATGGCCTGAACACACACTTCATCAAAATCATCAGGATTAAACATCAATAACGTATGATGCAAATATGAATGTAAACTGTCGATGTATTTTAACAAAGTTTCACGTGTATCCAATGAAATACCAAGTGCCAATGCTTTCTTTTTGAATTCATGAGTAAACTCCTGAACACTCTCCACTTTACCTTGCCTTAGATGCTGCCAATCAATAACAACTTGTTGCATCTATCCTAAAGGATAGAATTGTTTCCTAAGAGATTTTAGAAACTTAGGCCATGAAGAGATGACTTTTCTTTTTCACTTTACATCTATTTGAGTTTTACTTTCCCACCAGATTAAATTTGTTCCCCCCATTCTAAATGTAGCTAACTGAGTTTTCATTTTATCGTCAGAGATGTTCTGAATACGACAATACACTTCTAACTGCTTAATCCAGTTATCTAACTTTTCAGGATTCATTTCACCATCATAAATAGGAAATTCAAATTTTACGTCAAGTTTCAAAAGAGATGTTTTCTTAGGTTTCTTTTTTGTTTCAGATTCTACACTGGAAGAAGAAGAAGAAGATGATGATGATGGAGATGATGGAGGTGAAGGTGGTTTATCAGCCTTGCCTTTACCTTTGTTTTTCTTCAATGTCTTTGAAGAAGAAGCTACATCTCTCGCCTTCTTGTTTTCATAGGTTTCTCCCAACATTTGTTGTATATTCAAGAACGCTTATTGAAACTGTTCAACACTCATCTTAGTTTGAGTATTTTCACCTGCATCAGATCCTGTCATGTCAACTTATCAATGACTCGTCGCTTTCCAATCTCTGGATCAATCTTCTCAAGGATTCCTTATCCACGTTACGACTTTTACCTGGTTAAAATTCAATGGAAAATTCTACAAACGCAACTTTCTTTGGTACCAAATTATATGATTTGAAATGATCATAAGTTAAAACTGATGTATAATTGATTAACCATTAATGAATTGAATGTTAACTGAAAGTGCGGAAACCGAGAGAGTTGATTAAGAAGAAATACTTTACAACAGCTGATAAAACATAATTAAGATGCATAATAGAAGTGAAAAAAACAAAACACATTGATACCAAACAATAAAATTGATTACGGAGTTCGTCCATGATGGACTACGTCTCAAGGTCCACTTTCAAGATGGGTGACCGCTTTATTAGGATTGAAATCAAAGAGGTCGATTACACAAAAATTTGACCGAAATCAATGTGCACATAGGTACTTCTAGTCACTATGAAAGGATAGCTCTCGGAACTAGCTTTCCAACGCCTGTCACGGTTCCCAATTCTAACTCTAGATGCTCATGTTACACTGAAAACAAAAAAACGACTATGACCTCAAAAATCTGCATACAAAATCCAAAACCACTCACCCTCTCAATGAGAACAAAAACCGCCTTTTAAAACCCATCAGGTGCACTCTAACTCTTTCATGTTGATTTTAGGAGTAATCAGCTCAAAACAGGGTTTGAATTGGTTCGTTCTTGTTCCAAGAGAACATCTTAGTACCTAGTCACATGGTGGTTATATTAATAATAGCAAAAACCTCAAGAAAAACCCATACACAGACTTTGGGTTATCTCTGAACCTGCTAATAGTCAGGAAACTATGCGAAGAGGTTGACCTTGCCCATGTGAACAAGGCAGTCTAACCATTAACTTCCACCTTGCAGGTTAGTTTTTGTCAGTCCTAGTGATGTATCCACATGCTGACAACTATCTGACGGTTCCAGCAACGGCTGTCGGTGAACTGCAAATGGTTACGTTGAATACATCCAGATAGTTTGGATGTTCACATGCCACAACTCCCTCGACGGTTAAGTCAACTCATTGTTTATCTCAGTTGTGGTGAAGGCTGACTGCAATTACCCGAGAGGTGTTCACATGACTTAACATCTACGACACGGTCATTTGTCTGCGGTTTAGGACTATGGTATTGTATTAAGTTTTAATACATGGTCTGAAGTGGGTTTTTTACAAAAAAAAAATTGCATAGGTTTAATAACATATGTTTTACACCATAGCTTTAGTGCTAGGTCTTAGGTTAGGACTTAGACTTAGGCTTATGGCCATTACAAAAGGTCTTGCCACCTAGCTTAGGTTTAGTTCCACCATAGAGAAAACCCATTAAAAACATCTTTGTCACAATATGGAATTTAGTCATTAACACCATGACGACAACCCTGACCATATCCACCATGAAGAGGTAACCAACACCCTGAAGAACTGAAGACACTGGCGAAGCTGACGAAGCTGAAGATGACCTGAACTCTGTAACTGATCTAACGAGATCCTACTGGATCACTCAAAATGAAATCATCATAATCAAAATCATAGATCACATGTAACCATCATAAATTAGAGTCATAATTCACATGCATAATTAACTAAAGTAAAATATTGATACTTATTGTAGAGTCCAAGAACTGCTTTACCTTGACACCCATTTTTCCCATATTACTTCCTTTTTCCTATTGCTATCATCCAAATAAATGCAATAAATATAAGGTTTTGTTAAGGTAAGCACTCATATGTCCTCTTTTTCATATTTTTTCAATATGCCTTATTGTTTTATAAAATTTTACATGTATCTCAACAAAGGATTATATGAGTAGATAGGGAATGATCCTCTCATGGATTTATTCCAATTCTCTCGAGCTAATCCTTCAATATGTTCGCACTACAACATGGTCAACCATGATAGTCAACCGCTAGATAATGTGCTGGAACAGAGTCCGAGTTTTAAGAGATATTATCGATTTTCTTTTTCAATAGAAAATCAAAGAATAAGCGATATGATTTGGTTTGATAAGTATTGTAGCGAAGATCTGTAGGCTTGAATTTCTCATGTTGTTAATTAAAAGCTCTATAAGAACAATGGTTGCTATATGTTAAGGGTGTGCCACCGTATGTAATTTTAAAGCATCTTGTAGAAACTATTTTCTAATTACTGCAAAGATCTTGGTTCATACATTTTATGCGTTGTTAATTAAAGTTGTTTACTGCCTCGTGGAGGGCCCTTGCGTGCATATCAGGTCTTTGATTCACTACAATTAGATTTTGTTTTATTTCATAGATTTAATTTGTGGATGCTCTGTTTTTATATTTTTATGATGCAATTCAATGGAGTTCGCGACTAGATTGATCTTTGCATCAGTAATCTCATTTGGTTTATACCTAGCATAACTCAATCACCTCATTTGCTTTCTATCTAGAATAACTCAATCATCTCGTTTGTTTTATACCTAGTATAACTCAGTCATTTCGATTGCATTCATAGATTAGTTATTTCATAGCTTAGTAATCTTGTTTCTCCTTTACTTTTGCATTGAATGAAGTTGTAGTAGATAAGAGTGACAGTCTTTCTGAGCATCTGAATTCAAGCATCTTTCATTTTCCAATTTGATAAAATATGATCTCCTTCATATCATACCATTCTTTCATAATTATCTTTGTTTAGTTGTAGCATAAAAATCCAAAAAACAATTGAAAAGTAGATTAACTTAGTATATTCATTGAAAAGAGTTAAGATCATTATTCAACCATCCTACAAAGCTCAAGTCAATCAGAATTAACTCTAGAGATATCATTTAGAATAATCAATTAACAAATCTCAAAAATAACACTCTAGTATAGATGGTAACATCATCTCCATACTTATTCTAGAATTTGAGATTAATGTAGATAATAATAGCATAGTCACCTTAATGACATAAGTAGCTTCTAGCACATACAATGTACTTGTGCTTCGTCAATTTACCTGCCTTGGTCGATAATTTATGCTTACAATTTAAGAACATTAAATTGACTAAACATTTTGGCGTCATTGCCAGGGAAGTGAAAATAGAAGTTAAAAATAAAAAATCATCTATTAAAAACATGATATGTGTAGGGAAAGAGACTCTAGAGGTAGATTTGTAGGAAGAGGAAGAAGTTTAATTCCCACAAATCTACTCACTCCACCATGACTTCGAAGTTCCACACCACCTACTCAAACCCTAATTCCATTTGTAAGTCAACCAAGACTTCCTTTAGTCTTAAGATTATAAATCCAATCCGGAACTTCACTTACTTCATTTACAAAAGCCATAATCAAAGAATATCCTACATCCCCAACTACAGGAGTAGTTTTTCTATCTTCTACTAGTGAACAAATTCTAGGAGAAGAATTAGAAATTCCCAGTGAAGAAGAGGAACAAGAAACTCATTTTGACTATACATTGATAGAGGAACTAGAAGAATTAGAAGAACCTTACATTAGTTCTGAAGAATCTATCATGGCTAAAGAAGGACAAGGGGAGGTACACAATGTCAATGGTGAGAAAAATAGGATTGAAGGAGGTAGAGGTAGAGGAGGAGGTGGAGATAGAGGCAGGGGAGGGGGTAGAGGTAGAGGAAATCAAGATCCTTTTGGATTTCCTATTTTTGATGAAGATACAACACTCACAATGAAAAATATTTCACCTTCTATTCTTCCTAAAAAATTAGTGAAGACCAAGAGACATTTCTCTTTGAATTTGAAGTATTATGCAGATCATATGATTATCTGCATGATGCTCAAAAATTGAAATTGTTCCCTACTACCTTAAAGGATTCGGCATTAAAATGGTTCATGAGTCTAGGAACGAATTCTATAAGGACATGGGCACAAATGAAAGAATATTTCTTAGAGAAATATAGAGATTATTGTATGCCTCACAACATTAAAGATGAAATCTTCAAAATGACACAAAAAAAAGATGAGAATTTTGAATACTTAGTCGAGAAATTTGTCTATAATCTTAAAAGGGAAAAATGGATAGTTTGGATGAGGAAAATTTGAAAGCCCTCCTACTCAAAGCTATCAAAGATGAGTGGAACGATCTCCTTAACTTAACAGGAAAAGTAGATATTTCCCAACTACCATTTGCAAATATCTGTGATTTATGTGTACATATCTCAAGAGGTAAAGCAAGAGTTGGAAAAAGTCCTAGGGACCCTCTCTTATCAAGAATCAATAAATTTGTAGTTGGGTCAGTCAGTAGGGCAGAATTAGGAAGTTTTCTTGATACTTTTAAGAAATATATTTTAAGGAGTCTAAGAGAACAAATTGACACCCTTAAACTACAAAACAAGCAAAAGTCTGAAAATGTTGCATTATCTATTTTTTGTCCTAGGTGTAGAAAGAAGCATGCTCTAAGAGAACATCCTTTAGACTTAAAAACCATAGAAACTTGTGCCATATGTCCAAACAACCATGATGCTAAGGAATTTCCTTCTTTACCAAGTCTCAAGGTCGTATTTAATGATGAAGGGATACCTTAACAAGTATGGATTCTTTATTTTATTGCCTAAATACCATGGTGAAACTGTCAAGCAAATCAACCACAAGGCTTTAGATCAAAAGAATTTTCTCAGTGTTCACAAAGTAATCGGAATCCATCTTGGCAGTCTTGGGCTCAGCCACAATCACAATCTTGGAATCAAGGTTGGAAAAATCCTTATGGGGCCTATGCTCAGTATCAACAATATTCACCGTCCTATCCTAATTTTCCACCACAATTTTTACCCCAAACTAATCAAATTCCTCAAGCTAATAAATTACCTCAAGTCCAAATTCAAAATCAAAATCCACAGCTCTCCCTACCATTTGCACAAAAATCAAATCAATTACCCACTCAACCACTTCCAAATCCCAATAATAAAATGTCACAACAACCTGTTTACAATATGGAATGGAAAAATCCTCAAACCTGTGTAATAACTCCACTAGATATAAATAATGTTAAATTAAGTTCTGGAAGAGTATTACAAAGAAAACCCCATGTTGTTATTCAGGAAGAAAGGACAAATATTCAAAAAGATAAAAATCAATCTGAAGAAAGAGAAACCTCTCTTCCTCATAAAGAAAATAATACCCTCAGTATAGAACAATAATACCTCTCTTCCTATTATAGAACAACCCTCAGTATCCATTAGACCACCTTTTCCTTAACGGTTGAAAATTGATGAAATAGTAGAAAAACAAATCACATTCCCTGATTATAATATGATGGATGAATTAAAAAAAGTTTGTATACAAATTACTTTATTGCAAGCCATAAAAGAAATACCAATCTTTGCAAAAAAAATTCAGGAATTAGGTACTCAAAGATCAAGAAGAAAAAGAAAAGTTATAAAAAGAATTCAATTAGTCAAGAAAATTGGAGACATCATGATGGGGAAAACAACAATACAAAAATATCTAGATCTAGGAAGACCCATTGTGAAAATTTACATCAATGGAATTGAAATACCAAACACATTGATTGATCTAGGAGCAGCCGTAAACATAATGAGTAAACAAGTTATGGATTCACTTAGGCTTCCTAACCTTCAATACACACCAACACTGTTACAATTAGCATATAGGTATGTAATTAAATGTTGGGTCCCTATAATACTAGTGATTACCCCATTAATATTGTAGTTATACCCCTTATTTATATTGTTGTGCCCCTATTACCCCCCATATTGTTATTTCTGTGCCCCATAGAAGCCCCCTATTGTTATTTGTGTGGCTTTATATTATTATTGTTAGGTCGGCTGGATTATATTGTGACTCCTTAGACTCCTATATATAGAAAGGAGGTTTTGTCATTTGTATCATCCAAGAATTGTTCATTTATGTAATGTAAAGGAGGTTGCCCCCTCGAAGAGGCTGAATTCTAAGGCGTGGATCTCTCTTTTCTATCTTTTTGTGAGCTGGTTTCCTAACATTTGGTATCAGAGCTTTGGATTCTAGGGTTTCGCTGTTCCAAACAGGTCATCGTGGAATTTTAGCTATATCTTTGTTTTGGTGATGTTTCAGAAGTCTAAAAAAAAACCCATTTGAGAAGCATTGGCGCTGAACCTTGGGTCCGAATTTCAAAGCTTTTCGCGTGATATTTTCGGAGATATGATCTGAGGAAGTTGGCCTTTCTGCAGACTCCTGAATTACATTCAAAACAGGTGACCTGGGGAAAATCGTCATAACTCTCTCTCTGAGGATCGGATTGAAATTTTGTAAAATGGTACAAAAATAGGACGGACTGTAGTTTCTTGTATGTGTGTTTCAGATTCAAAGGTTGAAACAGTGACTCGTGGCACGTCGTACAAGTTCGCTCTACTGAACCAGTCTAAAAGCAAGTCACTGTGGGAGATTTCACATAACTCTTACTTGGAGAATCCAATTTGGCTCAGACTTGTGGCATTGGAAAGAGGACGCAGAAGGCTACTACAGGTAGCAATTTCAGAACTGGATGATTCGAAATTACAGAGATACATCAGATTCAATATCAGGCTTCTATAAAGTGAAAAAAGGTGTGTAGTTTTTTTTTTAATTTTTATGTAAGCTTGGTTTAACGGAATTCAAAGGGCATAGTAAAGCATTATTATCGGTAACTAATGCCCCGAGGAAAGAAAATGAAAACACCTAGTAAGGAACCTGAAAGCTCTAGCATGACTCATGAAGAAGAGGAAGAAATGCTACATGATATATCAAAATTACAAGAACAAGTGCAACAAATGTCACGCTCACAAAAGCTAACAGAATCTAAGATAAATGGCGTGGAATCTAAGATAAATGGCGTGGAATCTAAGATAAAGGGCATGGAAACTAAGGTGGAGGATTCGATGGTAAATTTGAAGATAGATTTGAAGACAGACATGGAAGAATTGAAGAACTTGCTACAATAAAGGATCACTAATGGTGAAAAGGTAGTAAAGGAAACTCATGATGAGAACAAAAGAAATGCTAATCATGATTCCATAGACTCTAATGTTGGATCGAAGACTCACCATGTTCCAAAAATCGATATGAGGAAGTTTGATGGCAAGGATCCCGCCACATGGATATTACAGAAGGAGCAATTCTTCGATCTCAATAATGTGCAAAACACACAAAAGGTACGTATGGCAACTTTATATTTGGAACCAAATCAGTTTGTATGGTATCAATGGCTTTGTTCTCGTAAACAATTTATCACTTGGGCAATTTTTACGGAAGAATTGATAGCACATTATGAGGATACAAAAAGCAACACTTTTTTTAGCCAATTGATAAGTCTCAAACAGAAGGGTTCAATAATGGAGCACATTGAGGAGTTCCAAAAATTGAACATAAGGGTGAAAGATATTCCAGAGGAGCATAGGATTGATGTGTTCATAGGGTCTTTAAAGGATAATATCCAACATGATGTGCGCCTTTGGGAACCTGATTCATTAGAGAAGGCATTCAGGTTAGCAAGAAAAATGGAAAGCAAAATTATGGCAACTAGGAAGCATACCACTCACAACTATAAAGATGGAAGTGTTGTTGCCCATAGTCTTCCACAACCTACAAGGTTGACACCAAAACAATTGGAAGAAAAAAGAGCAAAAGGGCTTTGTTACAATTGTGATAGCAAATACACAAAAGGTCATAAGTGTGCTGAGAAGAAATTATTCTACATAGATTGTGAAGAGGAAGAAGAAAAGGAGCAAGAAAGGTCAAAAGGAGAGGATATATTCCAGGAACAAAGCCTAGATGAAGAACAAATAAATCCGACCATATCTTGTAATGCATTGGCGGGAATTACCACTCCTCAAACCATCAAGATAGAAGGACAAATCAAGAAGAAAAAGGTAATAGTGTTGATTGATTCAGGAAGCACCCACAATTTTATTCATTGTAGGGTAGCAAAAGAATTAAATTGCTTCCTATATCCAGCACCAGAGTGTCAAGTGATGATTGCAAATGGATGAACAATAAATTGCTCTGGAAAGTGCCATAATATCAAGCTATCCATGGGAGAATATGTATTGACTAGCCCAATGCTTTCCATTCCAATGGGAGGTGCGGATGTTGTACTTGGAGTCCAATGGCTACAATCCTTGGGTACAATAGCTTTTAATTTTCAAGAACTTTTCATCAAATTTTCTTCGGAAGGAAAGGAAGTTGAATTAAGGGGTATTGCAGGGAAACCAGGAAAGATAATCAGCTCTCATGGTATGACAAAGCTTCTAAAAAGGAGCAAAGAGGTGTAATTTCACAATTATGCTCGCTAGATGTTTCCACATTGGAATCATCTATTTCTCCAGATCTCCAAAAAGTCTTGGACAATCATTCCAAGGTATTTGAGACTCCCAAGGGTCTCCCACCTATGCGTGATCATGATCATGCTATTCATCTGATTCCAGGAAGTGTTCCTCCAAACATCAGGCCGTACAGATATCCCTATGTCCAAAAAAGTGAAATTGAACGTATGGTTGCAGAAATGCTAGAGGCTGGTATAATTCAACCGAGTCAAAGTTCTTTCTCAGCTCCAGTAGTATTGGTGCACAAGAAGGATGGATCATGGCGCATGTGTCCAGATTATAGGGAGCTCAACAAGCTCACTATTAAAGATAAGTTCCCCATTCCTGTTATTGATGAATAACTGGATGAATTGCATGGATCAATTTACTTCACCAAGTTGGATCTTCGTTCGGGATATCATCAAATCAGAATGAAGATTGAAGACATTCCAAAAACGGCATTTAGAACTCATGAGGGTCATTATGAATTTTTGGTCATGCCTTTTGGCCTTACCAATGCACCTTCAACATTTCAAGGTTTGATGAATTCAATTTTCAAACCATTCCTTAGAAAATTTGTGTTAGTATTTTTTGATGATATACTAATCTACAGCAAGTCTTGGAAGGATCATGTTGAACATGTTGACAGGGTGCTACAACTATTGGAGGAGAAACAATTATATGCAAAAAGATCCAAATGTTTCTTTGGAGTCCAGGAGGTGGAATATTTGGGTCATATTGTATCTCATGAAGGAGTTAAGGTAGACCCTAGCAAAATTAAAGCCATTAAGGAATGGAAAATCCCCACATCCATAAAGCATCTGCGAGGATTTCTTGGGTTGACAGGGTATTATCGCAAGTTTGTTAAGAATTATGGGAGAATAGCAGCACCTCTAACAACATTATTGAAGAAAGATTCATTTTCATGGACTCAGGAAGCAACAAAGGCCTTTGAACATCTTAAAGAGGCAATGTGCCAAGCACCAGTCTTAGCTACACCGGACTTCACAAAAACCTTTATTGTGGAATGTGATGCTTCAGGAAATGGAATTGGTGCTGTTCTAATGCAAGATGAAAGACCCATTGCTTTTGAAAGTCGTCCAATCAAGGGAAAGTTTTTAAGCAAAGCTATTTATGAGAAGGAAATGTTGGCAATACTCCATGCACTTAAGAAATGGCGACCCTACCTAATGGGAAGACACTTCAAGGTAAAAACGGATCATGATAGCCTTAAATACTTTTTAGAACAAAGATTATCCTCTGAAGAGCAACAAAAGTGGGTCACAAAGATGTTGGGTTATGAGTTTGAAATCATCTACAAAAAAGGGAAGCAAAATGTGGTGGCAGATGCACTCTCAAGAAAGGATGAGGATGTGAAGCATTGTTGTGTGCCATTTCTATTATCCAACCAGATTGGATTAGCGAAGCAAGGGAGGAATGGAAGAATGACGAAGAAGTGTGGGCACTTATTCGAAAGCTACAACAAGATTCCAGTACTTCTGATACATTTAGCTGGAAAAATGATTCGTTATGGTACAAAGATCGCTTATACCTCTGTAAGAATTCCCAGCTAAAACAAAAGATTCTTATGGAATTGCACACCTCTCCCTTAGGAGGGCACTCAGGATTTTTAAAAACTTACCACAGGGTTAAGAAGGAATTTTTTTGGGATTGGCTTAAATCAGATATTCAAAAGTTTGTGGCGGAATGTTTGGTTTTCCAGCAAAATAAAGTTGAAACAATGAAGACGCCGGGTCTATTACAACCTTTATCCTTTCCAAGCCAACGTTGGGAGGAGGTTTCAATGGATTTTATCACAGGTTTACCCAAGTCTGAGGGAAAGAGTGTCATCATGGTGGTAGTTGATAGACTTACCAAGTATGCACACTTTTGTGCATTATCACATCCATTTAAAGCCAGTACAGTTTCTACTGCATTTATGGAAACAGTTCAAAAGCTACATGGAAACCCAAAGATTATTGTAAGTGACAGAGATCCCATTTTCACTGGAAATTTTTGGACAGAATTATTTTCTTGTCTTGGTACTCAGTTAGCTCATAGCTCATCTTATCATCCTCAATCTGATGGGCAAACTGAGATAGTAAACAAATGTTTGGAAGGATATCTTCGTTGCTTTGTATCTAATAAGCAGACACAATGGGTCAAATGGTTGCCTCTGGCTGAATGGTGGTATAACACTTCCTTCCATACAGCAACAAAAATGACCCCATTTATGGAACTTTATGGGTATCAACCACCATCCATCACATCATATTTAAGAGAAAGTTCTAAGGTTCAGGCAGTGGAACATCACATCGAACATCAACAACAAGTCCTCCAACTCTTAAAGGATAACCTCGTGTTGGCACAAAATAGAATGAAACAACAGGCAGATCAACATCGCAGTGAAAGAAGTTTTGATGTAGGTGATTGGGTATTCCTACGGCTACAACCATATAAGCAAATGTCCCTAAAGCAAGCTAAGAAGGATAATAAATTATCACCAAAGTATTATGGTCCGTACAAGGTGTTGCAAAAGATTGGTACTATGGCATACAAATTGGAGCTTCCTGCAGCTTCTCGATTGCACCCAGTCTTCCATGTTTCATGTTTAAAGAAGGTTATAGGTGACAAGCTCCCAATTCAAACAATATTGCCAGAACTTGATGAGGAAGGAAAAATTATATTGGAACCGGAAGCAGTCATAGAAACAAGAACTCGACAGCTACGAAATCGATCAATTTCAGAGTATCTTATCAAGTGGAAGAACTTATCCGCTGAAGATTCCACATGGGAGGATGAGAATTTTATGCAGAAGTATCCAGAACTACTCAAGCGTTGAGGACAACACTTTTTTGAAGGAGAGGGGCATGTTGGGTCCCTATAATACTAGTGATTACCCCATTAATATTGTAGTTATACCCCTTATTTATATTGTTGTGCCCCTATTACCCCCCATATTGTTATTTATGTGCCCCATAGAAGCCCCCTATTGTTATTTGTGTGGCTTTATATTATTATTGTTAGGTCGGCTGGATTATATTGTGACTCCTTAGACTCCTATATATAGAAAGGAGGTTTTGTCATTTGTATCATCCAAGAATTGTTCATTTATGTAATGTAAAAGAGGTTGCCCCCTCGAAGAGGCTGAATTCTAAGGCGTGGATCTCTCTTTTCTATCTTTTTGTGAGCTGGTTTCCTAACATTAAACCTGATGGTGTGTTATAATATGTTTCTGTCCTTAAATTCTTGGGAATATCCTATCAATTTCGTGGTCTTAACACCCAAGAATAATCTAGGAGGACATCCATTAATCCTAGGAAGACCTTGGTTAGCTACAGCTAATGCTTTCATTAGTTGTAGATTAGGTGACATGTTTATCTCAGATGGAAATTCTACAAATAAATTTACATTGTATCCACCTGCAAAAACAACAATAGAAATAGAGAATGGGGAATGGATAAATGATGATGATGATATACAACTTGTTTTCACTACTGAACAAGTAAGAGAGGAGGACCAAATTTTAAATCTAATGGAAACTAATGAATCCTCCTCACATTATGACCATAATCGAAACAAATATCTCTCATCTAGAAAAGTAACTTTACTCTCTATGGAAAAAAATGGGAATTCTTCAATAGAAATTTTTCCAAATAAAAATTTGAACATTAATAAAAACCTGGAAGAATTACAAAAGAAAAAACTGGTAGAAATTTTATAAAAACATTCTTCTTCTTATGCATGGGAATACATGGCTATGAGAGGAATTAATCCTAAAACTTGCATGCATCATATCTAAATTGACCAAAGTGTAAGACCATTTAGACAGCCACAACGAAGAATGAACCCAAATCTGAAAGAAATTGTTGAGGAATTACAAAAACTGCTAAATGTAAACTTCATCTATCCAATATCAGACAGTCAGTGGGTTTCACCCCTAGTAATCGTTCCTAATAAAAATGTGAAATGGAGAGTATGTATCGATTACAGGGAATTGAATAAAGCAACACCAAAAGACCACTTTCCACTCCCTTTCATAGATCAAGTCTTGGACACATTAGCAGGGAAAAAGTATTTTTCATTTTTTGACGATTTTAGTTGATATAATCAGATTCAGGTAGCACCTGAGGTTCAAGATAAAACCACATTTACCTGTCCATGGGGAACTTATTCTGAACGAGTACTTCCCTTTGGATTATGCAATCCTCCGATAACATTCCAAAGAGTGGTCCTCAGAATTTTCTCCGATCTTATTCATGATTGTGTGGAAGTGTATATGGATGATTTCATAGTTTATGGAGATTATTTTAAAGAAGCACTTGAAAATTCAGAAAAAGTTCTAATAATATGTAAAGAAGCACATATTTCGTTAATTCATGAGAAATTTTTTATGATGTTTAATGAAGGAATTGTTTTAGGTCACCATATTTCAGGAGATGGAATTAAGGTAGACTCATCTAAAGTAGAGGTCATTTCTAAATTATCAGTGCCAAACTGTCAACGAGATGTTAGGAATTTTCTTAGTTTTACTGGATATTATAGAATATGTATAAAAAACTTCACAAAAATTCCATCTCCACTCTTCAAACTACTTACCAAAGACTGTGAATTCAGTTGGGATCTTGATTGTCAAGCTGCCTTTGAAACTTTGAAAAAGAAAATATCTAAAGCACCTACTTAAATGGACCTAATTGGAAATTTCCTTTCCATATATCAACTGATGCTTCAGATAAAACTTAGGAGATGTGTTAGGATAAAAATACCTTACTCCTTATGCAATCTATTACACCAGTAAAAATTTAATTCCAACAGAGCTAAATTATATTGTAACTGAGAACGAGTTTTTAGCTGCAGTTCATGACATTAAAAAATTCAGACATTATATAACTCGCTATGAAACTTCCATTCACACAGACCATTCTACCATTAGATATCTAATAAATAAACCAATCATTAATGGAAGAATAACCAGATGCCTCAAACTATTACAATAATTCAACATCACCATTCTAGATAGACCCAGAAAACAAAATACAATTGCTGACTTTTTATCTAGAATTCAAAATGATAACAGTGATCAACCTGTGGAGGATAAATTTCCTAATGAATATTTCTTTTCAATATCTACTAAATCACCTTGGTATGTAGATATTGCTAACTATTTAACTACAGGGAAATTACCATTTCATTTGTCTCCTAGAGAAAAGAGAAGGATAATTCACAATAACACATCTTATTCATGGATAAATGAAGAACTATGAAAAGCAGGACCAGATCTCGTCATCAGAAGATGAGATACCGGAAATACTTAAAGCATGCCATGATGAACCGTGTGGAGGACATTTTTCTAACAGAAGAACTTCTTATAAGGTCCTACTCTTAGGATATTATTGGCCTTCCATTTTTAAGGATACCAAGGAATATGTTAAGAGATGTGACAGTTGTCAGAGAATGGGGAAACCTACTCTTTCAAATGAAATTCCATTACAGCTGTAGGTACTCATTGAACCATTTGAAAAATGGGCACTAGATTTTGTTGGTCCAATCAATCCACCTTCAAAACAAAATGATGTATTTTGGTATGTACTGATTATGTCACTAAATGGGTAGAAGCTAAAGAATTTCCTTTTGCTACTGAAAATGTTGTAGTTTCATTTATTTTTGAGGATATTTTCACTCATTTTGGTGTCCAAAGAGAAATTGTAATAGATCAAGGAACGCAATTTACATCCATATTAGTGCAGAAACTTGTGTATCATTACAAAATCAAGCATCAGAGATCCACTCCATACCATCCTCAAGCCAATGGACAAGCTGAGTCAACAAACAAGGTGATTGAATCAATTCTTACCAAGACTAGACACTTACATAGGAAGGACTGGGCATAAAAGCTTCTAGAAGTTTTGTGGGATTATAAAACTACATGGACAAGTAATATAGGACATACTCCCTATGAACTTGTTTATGGGAAGAAGGTCTAACTTCCAATAGAGTTCTGAATCCAAACCTATAAAACAACAGTCTAGTTGGATCTTGACTTATCAAAAGCACAAAAGCAAAGGATGGGACAACTCAATGAGCTTGATGACATAATACAAGAATCCTTCCAAAAGACCAACCTAGTTCAGAAATAGAGATCCAGATGGCATGAAAAATATATTAAAGAGAGAAAATTTCATCCAGGAGATTGGGCATTACTTTTTGATTCAAAGTTCAAAAACATCCAAGGAAAATTCCAAACTCATTGGCTTGGACCTTATGAAGTTTAAAATGTCTTTGACAATGGTGCAGTTAGAATCAGGACTATTGATGAAGTGAAAATTCCTCTTTTAGTGAATGGACATCGACTTAGACGTTATCAGAAGCCATTGACAAAAGAAGAATTTGTCAAAATTTTCCAAGACAATTCAGAGTTGAAGATGGTTGAGAAGAATTCTTCTTCTTTTCCACCTTAGAAATTTTATTTTTCTCATATATATATAAACATGAAAATCAGCAAGTTGTCGACATGCTTATACTGAAAATTTAAATTGAAAACCAACTCTTGTTGGCACCTTAAATTTGCCAAATCCATTATAGTTCGCCACCATTTTAACTCCTATCTCGTCCTCATTTTGAATCCATCGATTTGATCACCAAATCATTGAATTGAATGCATTCAAATGGCTAACTCATCTCCGCAAACCTTCATTATATTCACTCGTTCTCTCATTCCTCCAATTCATACAACCTCTCCATCTCTCTCCATCACAGAACAAAACCCTACCAAGACCATTTTCCCTGTCAAGTAAATAGTTCTTGAGATGAAACATCTCTCACCATGGGCGTTATTGTTTGAACAAAACCAACAGGAAGGAAATTTTTGGAAGGATACCCTCAGACCAGAGAATTGCTACAGAAAGTTCAGTGGTTAAATTTCATAGAAAAGTTTGATGGTTTCCACAAGGAGGTGACGAAAACCTTTGCACAATCTTTTGATGGAACAAAGGTTGAAATAGGCGATGTCAAGTTCGCAGTAACAGAGTCCCTAATTGCATAAGCCACCAAATTACCTAGAGCTAGAGAAAAGTGGTTCAAGAATAGAAGAATCGAACAGGAATTTTGGAAAAATCTTCATGAAAAACCCAAGCATGGATAATACCATATTTAGAAAAGGTATGCCTAGTTCTATCCTCAAAATTAAATGGAGAAATTTTCTCCTTGTCCTTCAAAATTTATTACTTGCGAAGGTCGATTTGGGTGTATGTTTTTCTATCACATTAGGCTATTGATGAATTTCCTTAAAAAGAATCAAATGAATCTTCCATACTTTCTATTACATAGCCTTAAGAAAATGTCAGTGAATGTTTAGAAGAAAATCCAGTCTATAGACAACACAATGTACCATCATGGATTGATAAAAATCTTGATTGAGTTTCATCTTCAAAGCATAGGTGACAATTGGGAAAATTTTCTAATAAGAAATCATTTGGAAGAGAAAACCCCCGAACAGTGAAGTGGTAGCAGAACCCTAAGGGGAAGAAAGAGAAAAATGGAAACAATAATAGAACAAGAACCACAATCCCAACAAGAATTATCAGAGGATTATCTAGCAATTGTAGAAATTTTGCAGAAAATGAACAGAGGAAGTCTTAAAAGAAAGAAAGATAACAAGGAAACAGAGAAATTACCCCAAACAAAAATCCTTCCTCGGAAATAAATTCCAAAAGATAAAGAGAAGAAAACTCAAGGATTTCCAGTCACAGGTTTGAGAAGAAGCACTAGATTGAACACAATGAAAGAAGCAACCTCGGGAGTTGAATAACATATCGATATTGAGTCGAAAGAGAAATCAGAAGGTCTTAAGGACTCCACAAGAGAATCACTGAAACTGTCACCAAGGGTGTCACCACCTCCCTTCAGTTCACCTCCAAGGAGTCTAGTACAAAGTCCAGGTATTGATCCTATTCAGCAAGAAATTTATGATTACATAGAATCATTAGAGAGAAAGGAAGTAGCAACCAAAGGATAAATCCAGAGCCCAAAAGAAGGAAGTAATTATTTTAATGAGCCACAAGAACCTCTGGCATCTAATGCCTTGAAACAAGAAATATTTGAGCTGGAGACATTAAACAGGTACCTCAAAACTGAAAATCAAATGTTGAAAGCACAAAATGGAATTCAAATTGCCAAGAGTGAAAACCTCATTCTTCACTTAAGTCTATTGTATAAAAAACAAGAAATTGAAGAAAGAAAACAGGGTAATGAAAAGAGAAATCATTAACCTAAAGTATAAGATCCTTATGAGGAAACCAAGGATGGCAGTGGCTGCCAAAAAGAAGAAAGTGAAATCTGGATGTGATAGCAAGGATATACAGGAGAATGGCAATGTTGTGTTGTATGAGGACATACAAAACCTCTAGTGTGGGGGAATATAGAGTCCAAGAATTGCTTTACCTTGACACCCTTTTTGCCCATACTACTTCCTTTTTCCTATTGCTATCATCCAGAAAAATGCAATAAATATAAGGTTTTCTTGAGGTAATCACTCATATGTCCTCTTTTTCACATTTTGTCAATATTCCTTATTGTTTTATTAAAGTTTACATGTAGCTACAGAATTGACATAATATTGCAGCTAATCCACAGATCCATAGCTACTTCCATTGTTGACAGGGTCCGAGTGCGTCAGCTCATCAAAGGAGTATATGGGTAGATAGGGAATGACCCTCTCATGGATTTCTTCGTATTTACTTGAGATAATCCTTCAAGATGTTTGCACTACAACACGGTCAACCATCATAGTCAACCGCAAGATAATGTGTTGGAACAAAGTCTGAGTTTCAAGAGATATTATCGATTTGATTTTTCAATAGCAAATCGACGAATAAGAGATATGATTTGGTTTGATAAGGATTGTAGCGAAGATCCGTAGGCTTGAATTTCTCATGTTTTTAATTAAAAACTCTAGAAGAACAATGAGCGCTCTGTGTTAAGGGTGTGCCATCGTATGTAATTTTAAAGCATCTTATAAAAACTATTTTCCGATTAATGCAAATATCTTGGTTCATACATTTTATATGTTTTTTATTAAAGTTGTTGATTGCCTCGTGGAGGGCCCCTGCGTGCAGATCAGGTCTTTGATTCACTGCAATTAGATTTTCTTTTATTTCATAGATTTAATTTGTGGATGCTCTGTTTTTATATTTTTAGGATGCAATTCAATGGAATTCGTGACTAGATTGATCTTTGCATCATTAATCTCGTTTGCTTTATGCCTAGCATAACTCAATCATCTTGTTTTCTTTATACCTAGCACAAATCAATCATCTCGTTTTCTTTATACCTAGCATAACTCAGTCATTTCGATTGCGTTCATAGTTTAGTTATTTCATAGCTTAGTAATCTTGTTTCTCCTTTACTTTTGCATTGAATGAAGTTGCAGTAGATAAGAGTGACAATCTTTCTGAGCATCTGAATTCAAGCATCTTTCATTTTCCAATTTGATAAAATAGGATCTCCTTCATATCATTCCATGCTCTCATAATTAGCTTTGTTTAGCTGCAGCATAAAAATCCAAAAACAATTGAAAAGTAGATTAACTTAGTATATTCATTGAAAAGAGTTAAGATCATTATTCAACCATCCTACAAAGCTCAATTCAATTAGAATTAACTCTAGAGATATCATTTAGAATAATAAATTAACAAATCTAAAAAATAACACTCTAATATAGATAGTAACATCATCTCCATACTAATTCTAGAATTTGACATTAATTTAGATAACAATAACATAATCACCTTAATGACATAAGTAACTTCTAACACATACACTGCACTTGTACTTCATCAATTTACCTACCTTGGTTGATAATTTATGATTACAATTTAAGAACATTTAAATTGACTAAACACTGATCCTTGACTTGATTCTTTGCTTCTTCCTTTATCCTTAGTCCTTTCCACACACACACTAGATCAATTTCCACACCTGGTAAGCACCTAGTTCCATCTCCTCTCTTCAATCACGTACACATACACAGAATATACACCACATGCATACAACCACACATGACATACAAATCCATGCAATACATGCACCTATACCCAACATACAACATATACACCTACACTCAGTGTACAACACAACACATACACCTACATTCGGCATGCAACACAACACATACACCTACACCTAGGGTACAACACAACACATAAACCTACACCCGGTGTACAACACATCACATACACCTACACCCAATCTACAACACAATACATATATTTATATAAGGAAAAACACAATGACTACACACGTCATGATACAACAACTACACAATACATGTAACACAATGACAAAGTATCACATGCGCACAACAAAACGTGTACGATGTGTACACAATATCACATGTACATAGTGCCACCTGCACAATGTGTACACAACACCACATGTACACTTCACCACTTGTACACGACACCACATTCATGATGTATACACAACACCACATGCATGATGTGTACACAACACCAAATATACACAACACCACATGCACGACATGTACACAATGCCACCTGCACACAACGCCCCATGTATAACATGTACACAACACCACATGCACACAACACCATAGGTACAAACATGCACACAGTGCCATATGTACACAACATCGCATATCCAACATGCGCACAACACCATATATACACAACACTGCATATCGAACATGCGTACAACACCATTTGTACACAACATTGCATAAACAACATGTACACAACACCAAATATACAAAACATCGCGTGTATACAACATTACAAGTACAACATGTACAATATGTACAAAATATACACAATAGTAGTATTACACATCCAAAGACCATACTCTCTACCAAGTAACCTTGCTTCTAGTGTATTTCCACCATCCATGCTTGCCCCAGCATGCCGCAAATCCCACTACTTTCATTACGTTGATGTATCCCTTAGCATTACCTTCCATAACATAGACATAGTATAATCACATAATATCAATTCATATCCACATGATATTGACCTCCTATATTTTTTAGGACTACTCTTCCCACTTGATTCCTCATAAGACTATGAACCTCTTCACGTCATTCACCTACATATGCAAGCATTCCTCCACAAGCATGATCACCAATGACCCTATCATACATACAATCATACATACATACATACATACATACATACATATATATATATATATATATATATATATATATATATAGACACACACACACAGTGCCATAAAACAATCATGATCATGTGAGACAATGACATACATATGTACATATATACATATAAATTTTAGCATAAAACAATCATGATATCTGATGACCCTATCAAACAACGACATACGTACATACTGTGAGAATTTCTGAATCTACACATCTGAAACCCCTACTACAATTACTAGTTTAACATCTCCTACTTGTTCTTTTTCATTAACAAGTTATTTAATTACTTAAATATCAATGTAAAACACTATTGCAGCCTACACATACATACATATCATGAACTAAAATACATTGTGACTATCACACAAGGGACACCGTTATTTTTGGACAACCATCTATGGAAAAACCCAATTCAAGAAAACCAGTGCAGCATATAGAGGGTTTGTATTATTAAGAAGATTCGTAATACAACTAGGATGCCAAATATAGCTCACCCAATAGAGGAAAATCCTATCAGAAGTATCTCTATCCGAAGACATATATTTCCGTAATCTAGCTAATGGATGATCAAACCCCACAAATGAAAATTGTTGTTCCCAGTGTTGGGCAGTGATGGTTGCTCCAAGCTCTATGCTGGAACTGTGTCACCTCCTCTAGGAGCTGCATCACCCCCACAATGAGCCTTCCTTTCTTAGAAAGTCAATTTTTTGAACTTCTCCTTCTTTATCAAATAGAATCTCCCTAGCGCTACCTCTAAGGGCTTGCGTCAACCCCTATAGCTTTTGCATCACCTGCATCAGCCCCTACGGTCTCTGCGTCACCCTCTCTAGGACTACGTTGTCTCTCTCGGTGATGATCTGCCTCTCTGTTGTGTATTCTTCGGCCTTAGACTGAAGTTTCCTTGCTGAACTTCCCCTCACTGCAACTCAAATCACTAGCTCGATTTTCTCAGCAAACCTCACCCTAGAAAAATAAAACTTTTTGATCTCTTTGGTGTATCTCCAACTGACCCTCAAACCTCCTCTTATACTTTTCATGCTGATGAATCAATGGCCATGATCTAATCTCTAATCAATGGCTAATATTATAACTGGCTTGATCCTCGTCACTTAGAACCTTCTCACCCATATTCTTATTAATACAGATTAATATTTTTATTTTCCTAAGTTTATACTTAGGAACCCATTAAAATATTAATTATTTTAATAACTCCTCATCTGAGTGGAAATTCTCCAAAATATTTTTGGGTTCTGGAGATCTCATGTGTTCTAGCCCCGCCACAAAATTTTGGAGCTGATCACATCCGATGCTACCCAAAATCAACACTCCTTCTTAGAGAGGAATGTGCTCTAGCAATAGTTCCCCATAGAAGCATTACACTAATCCACTACATCGATCCTCTATGCTGCTGATGATTGGCATGTTTCCCTTCATCCACTACAATATTGCTTCCTGTGATGGTTCCCATGACTCTACCATTGTCACTGCTACATCTGTACTACAGCTCCCTCTCAAAATGTTGCATCATGCTACCCATAGCACTGTCACCACTAACTGTTGCACTGCAACTCAGTTTCTAAGAAGTAAGCAACTAAAACTCACCCAAACTCTAATATCCTAGTCAGTTTGGATGCCTCGTGATGTTGAAGCTATCTTTGCTGCTAATCTGTGTTGACCCTTTGCTACTACTGCGATGATGCAACTTGCTCTATGCCTCTCGCACTTCTACAACATCTACTGCACTGCCTCAAAATTTGGCACTCTAGGAATGCCATTATCGCTCCATCACACCTCGCTCTAATTGATACCAGTCATTATGCTACTATCATTAAGGGCTCCTATAGTCATATGTGCTCCAAGAGTTTGGGCACCTCAAGGATCCTATCCTCATGTAGCCCTCTCGACTATCCCTCCATGTCGCCCCACCTCTTCTGCAGAAGTGCATGAGCACTCATGGCACAATTGTCATCCTCGCCTTCCTTGTCCTCTATCACTGGTGCAGCCTTCAATTCAAAATCTTCCCCCATGCCCTTCTTCTTAAGCAACTAAAAACTCACCCAAACACTGACATCCTGGTCATTATAGATGCCTCGTGATGCTGCAGCTACCTTTGCTGCTAATCTATGCTAACCCTTTGCTATTACTATGATGATGCAACCTTCTCTATGCCTCTCGCACTGCTACAACATCTACTGCACTGACTCAAACTTTGGCACTCTAGGAATGCCACTATCTCTCCATCACACCTCGCTCTAACTGACACCCGTCATTATGCTACTGTCATTAAGGGCTCCTATAGCCATATGTGCTCCAAGAGTTTGGGCACCTCAAGGATCCTACCCTCATGTAGCCCTCTCGACTATCCCTCCATGTTGCCCCACCTCTTCTCCAGAAGTGCATGAGCACTCACGGCACAATCGCCATCCTCACCTTCCTTGTCCTCTATCACTGGTGCATCCTTCGATTCAAAAGCTTCCCCCTTGCCCTTCTTCTGGGGCCACTAAGTGGGATAATGTCCCACTTCCCCACAGTTGAAGCATCTGACCATGGTGATGTCCTTCTTCTTCCTTTTTCAATGGACTTGTTGTACTGACGATGCGAGAGCTTCATCCTCCTCCTCCTCCTTCTTGACTCGGGCTCCCTTGTCGCTACTCCTTATCTTGGTCAATCTCCTAAGCTCTTCTTGTCAAAGAGATTCCCACATATCCTCCCAGCTGTGGATAGTCACTCTACCCAAAATACTTGTAGGTTTTAACCCCATACAGAATTTACCTGCATACGAATTCTAAAACACAAAAATAAACAAGGCGAGAGAATAACACATAAAACACATATACACAAAGATTTTCCCCTGGATCCCAAAACTGGGAGTACCAGCTTGATTTTTCATTATATTCCTTTCAATGTTACAATACATATTTATACATGCCAAAGCATCCAATACCATGGACCGAAAACCATCGCGTCCAAAAACATGTACGAAAATCATGCACAAAATGATAGGTGGGTCCGCCCAACCTAACATAGAGTCCAAAACCAAAATTTTCTGAGGCACTACTCCGAACCCCATAGAGTGGGGTTAGCTGCACCCCTCAAACCCCCTATGACCCCCCATTATGCAATGAACAGGGGGCTCCACCCCCCTTCTAACCCCTGGTTAACTACGTGGGTTAGTCGTGGAAAGAATATAACACAACCCAAAAATACTTTGGAAAAATTTCTCCCAGTCCTTGGTTATTGCATTCAAAGCAGTCCTAACCATGAACTCAGGATCTAGAGTAGACCCCACGGAAGTCAACTGGTTGTAAATCCCTTGCAACCTGATAAGGAATGGATCTATCTCCTCTCCCTTCTGCATCTGGTATTGTCTCAGTTGATTTTCCAATAGCATCTTCCATTGCATGGAAGAACCCTGGTACAAGGTGGTTAGGGTATCCCACATCCCCCTTGTTTTTTTTCCTTCTCAGCAATGTGTGGTACTACATGATCCTTGACCCCATGTAGGGTCATGCACTTTTACTTTGCTTGGGCCTCCTCGTACTTCTTTTCCACATCAATGTCAACCAAAACAACAACCACTTTCAAGTCATAGTCCTTGATGCGATGTTTAACTAGGATTTCCAAGATCTTAGCCTTCCAGATGATAGAATTGGATGCTCTGTCCAAACTGTCATGATCCCTTAATCCATTTATGGCCATATCTGCTCAAAAATATGATTGGTTCTCTTCTCCCTCTCTTGTCAACAATCGAGCAGGACTTGGATCTAGACTCCTTGGGTGCAAGAAACCCTATAAGGAACAAGCTCCTCTCTAGACTCCCTCTGGATCCTGATTCCCCTTCGGAAATCCTTCGGCCAACTGTTGAATCACTCCTCTCCAAATCTCCTTTGCTGCTGCAACCCGCATCTAAATTTCTTGGCTAGAAATTTGTCAAGGCAGTGATTCCATCTACCTTGGTTTAGTCTCCTTAGACAATGTTCTGCACCAAAAAAAACAACATCCCACCAACTTCTCAAGTTGAAATCTACTCAAATCCCTTAGACTCGGCAACTGAAGGATCTAAGCCCTTCTGTCTCTGTGCAATCACTGTGTGATCCAGATCAGCTCCTCCTAGCCACTTCATCAATCCTTCCTGGATCAGAAACATGACGTGGCATTGCATGAGCTTGATCTACCCCCATTTTGTTTCTACACTGACCTGGAAAGTTGATGCAGCTACTGCATGGGCTCCTCCCAGCTATTGTGTTACCCTCACTTGGCTCAGATTGCTAATGCAGGAACTATGTGAGCCTCTGCGTCACCTTCTCTGCAATGCGTCACTCCTCCTTCTGTGTATCTCGCTCTAGAACAACGTTGTCACTCAAGACAACTGCTTTTTTGCTACAAATTATCTAGATTTCTTGGTTGGTGTCTTTAGTCTTCTATGATTTGCAATGCTCTGATACCATGTGAGAATTCCTGAATCTACAAATGAGAAACCCCTATCACAATTATTGGTTTAACATCTACTTAAATATCAATGTAAAACACTATTGCAGCCTACACATACATACAAATCATGAACTAAAATACAATGAGATGATCACATAAGGGACACCATTATTTTTGGACAATCGTCCCCAGAAAAACCCAATTCGGGAAAACTGGTGCAGCATATAGAGGGTTTGTATTATTAAGCAGATTCTTGAATACAATTAGGGTGCCAGATATGGTTCACCCAACAGAGAAATATCCTTGCAGAAGTACCTCTATCCGAAGACAGATATTCTGGAAATCCAGTAACTGAATGATCAAACCCCACATATGACAATTGTTGTTCCCAATGCTAGGCAGAGATGGCTACTCGAAGCTCTATGTTGGAACTGTGTCACCTCCTCTAGGAGTTGTGCCACCCCCACAATGAGCCTTGCTTAGAAATTCAATTTGTTGAACTACTCCCTCTCTGTCCCACAGACTCTCCCCAGGGTTGCCTCTAAGGGCCTGCGTCAGACCCTACGGCTTCTGCGTCACCTGCGTCAGCCCCGACGACCTCTAGGTTACCCTCTTTGGGATTGTGTTATCTCTCCCGGTGTTGCTCTGCCTCTCTTATATGTATTCTTCGGCCTTGGACTGAAGTTCCCTTGCCGAACTTCCCCTCACTGAAACTCAAATCACTAGCTCGATTTTCTTAGCAAACCTCGCCCTAGAAAAATCGAACTCTTTGATCTCTTCAGTGTATCTCCAACTGACCCTCAAGCCTTGTCTTATACGTTTCCTGTTGATGAATCAATGGTCGTGATCTAATCTCTAATCAACAGCTAATATTAGAACTGGATTGATCCTTGTCACTTAGAACCTTCTCACCCATATTCTTATTAATATACATTAATATTTTTATTTTCCTGAGTTTAGACTTAGGAACCCATTAAAATATTAATTATTTTAATAACACATCATCTGGATGGAATTTCTCCAAACGATTTCTGGGTTATGGAGATCTCATGTCTTCTAATCCCTCCACAAATTCTCGGATCTAGAGCACATCCTATGCTACCCAAAATAAACACATACATGTATACATATAGAGACATCGACATAATCATGATCATGACATAATTACCATATATCATAAGTTCAAGGTTAAGAGAACTCTCTTTATCCATGCACAACATTGAGAACAACAATTCCCAACATAGTTGAGGCATCTGCGCCAAAAATCCATTTATTATACCTTTCATCTTGCCTTTCTCATGACTGTCCTGCCACCATCCATTTACCCCAATGGAACCAATCAATCCAATTGGATGTTATACTCTTGCCTTCAACTGCCTTATACATGCATCAGGCTTCATTTGAGTCTTTCATTACCTATTGGATTTCATTCAAATCTTCCTGAGCTCCATTAACTTTCCTCTTTCCCAACCAATTCCCAAGACCCTCAAAACACAAAAGGTAAGAACAAGAAACAAACAAGAAGAAAACCATGAAAAACCAATAGCAATATGACATCAAAAACAAAGTGGTATGTCCATACACTAGACCTAAACAAAACTAGAAATCAAGCAAAAGAAAATCACAAAGACTGAAAGCACAAAACTAGAAATAAACACCATGACTCAAGCCCCATGGGTTCCCAATGCTTCCAAGGGAAGCTCAACCCGAGCCTTCTTCAAGATTTCATTACAGTCTCTTTTTCCATGCAATCTCAATGTCATATTTCCATAAACACATAACTATCAGTGCATAAATAAACATAACAATATATGGATTACCTTGCCTTGATGTGACAAGTACGTTTATCTATAGTTGAACACATACATATATCATCTCTCAAGGGACTCTAATTCTTTGACGAATCTTGCCATAACTGAAAACAAACAGTTATACCTGTCAAATACATCTTCACGAATCTAGCACATATCCACATAATGTAAGATAAAATAAAGGTTAAGAAGACTTCATGTATTCATGTAAAGCACTCATTCATTTGGAGTTACGGTTTCCAAACATAGCCAAATAAATTCTCACCCAATTTCTTTCTTTTACCCTTTTCCTTACTACAATTGAGTCTTATTATGTGTTATCACATCACCCATTTGTTAGTTATATAAACAAATCAAATATTAAATTGTCATGCTAATACCAAACATGTTTCCCTACAACTGCTCACACATGTCATTCACATGTTTCAAATATCAAGATATCATGTCTATTAATTTGAAATCAACCTTTATCAAGAATAACAACCATGTCATAATCAACTCATAGTCAACAATCATAATACTACAACTATCACCTACTTACACTCAAGTCCATATCAATTGTCTCAACACATAATGTGTTAGTACAACCATCTTAAAACAAATGCATTCCTTCATGCCATCTTATAGACACGTACTCATATCATGCAATTAATAAAACATTCAAACAACACGTAAACATACCATGCTAGATAAATCAAATAGACGACATAATCCAACACTCAAACACCAAATAGATGGCATAATCAAACTCATACCTCAATGTATCTCAAGGGAGGCTATCACATATGCACAAGTCAGTCTAGATTAGTATGACCTAATATCACAAAATATCGACTCATACCTGAATATCATAACCATAACGATCTACACAGATCGATCCATATTAACATGATACATATAACATCAAGACCTTGAATTCAATGACCATAATCATCATACATATGACCACAATGCATACAACAACCAGTTACTTTCATGCATGACTAACTGACGCATGTACATATGATCACACTAATTAACTAACATCTATCATACATGTAATTGAAACAACAATAGACTGACAAACATGTAAATAACCCTAATGCTTATAATAACCATTAACCAACATACCTCAATGTAGTTCAAGGGAGGATATCGCATCTGCAAGATCAACCAGATTAACATGATACATGTTTAATCATAATCATAACAGTGTATAGACATCATGCATGACAATATGAACTGCATACCATGACCTCATGCATGAAAACCATGCCCATAAAAATGCATGTGTAACAACATATAGACACTGACATGCATAACAAATGCATAAAACTAACATGCATTCATGACAAACACGTCCCAACAACAACATCATCAACTCCTACATGATAACACAATTGTAACAATGAATACCATCATGCATACACATCAGGCACATATCCAACCTACATGCATGCATGACAACCACATTCCATCCATCCAGTCTAATGGTTGAACCATGCTCTGATGCCACTAAGTAACACCCTCCTCCCACATTTACCCAAGTTACCAGCCTATCATGGTAAACATGTGACGAAGAGTTACTATGATATGATTAAACCTCCTAGATCACCTTAAGGAAGTGGAATCGACAAACCAAAACCCTTAATGACTTCCCCATTAGGTGCTACAGGACCCCCAAGGGCTACACCACCCTTCCGGGTGCCCAAACCCTGAATTAAACCTCCTTTTTTCAGTTCCATGATATCCAAAACGTTGGCACAACACTGCCCAATTTCGATTGAAACCCTCCAGTCACACACATGATACCTACAAGGGAGTGACAGCTATGTTTTTCACCCAGTTTTGTGCCTGTGACCGCAAGATTTAAGCCACTTTTCAAGCTAGGATCTAGACCTTTTCCCAAAACTTAATGAAACTTTACAAAACCATGAATGACACAAGGACAAATCCTTCCATGCAAATATTAGACAAGAACTTTACCTAACAAGGCCTAACCATGACGGTCATTATGTTAAACATATCATGAACATGAAATCTACAAGTCATAAATACACATATGAACATAGGGGTTTCATACTTATCTGAGAACCGTCAAGAAGGTATGATGCCCTCTCACAATAGCTACAATATCATCTATTAGGTCATGCATTCAATAACTAATCACCTATTCATCAAACATGTTAAGAGCCATAAACAATACACATCATATAACCAACATATAAACCAACAATAACCAACTTATAAACCATGCCAACTCAGCCATAATATCACCATCATAACCAATATATATATAGACATGAATCATAATAGAAAATACCTCTTGTTAACATATGAAAATTCCAACCAAGTCAAGGACTTCCACGTACCACCCGACCATAGACTAATTTGAACCAGATATTTCTTTCAGCCAGTCACTGTCATTCCATATTCCAAGCATGAATGTGGGATCTCTTGGAATAAACCAAGAAAACCAAACCAGAGCTTCTAGAGGCTATACCAACTCAACCCTCAACTAGTGATTCCACCTCATGATCGGACATCACTAATTATCACCAGATTGGTCTTTATCCAAGTTTTTATGTGCTCCACACTGTTTGTTCCAACCAAGTCTTCCGGGACTAGTAACTCAACCCACAACTGTCACTGGGATCTAGAGAATTTACCCAACCAAGGATTCCAGGACTAATAACTCAACCCACAGTTCTTGTCAAACTTCCAGAGTGTTTGTTCATCCAAGGCTCTAGGAACTAATAATTCAACCCACAACCATAAGGAACATGAGCACCAATCAAAAAACAAAAGGGAGACCCCACAACACCATCGTTATCTAGGAAGTGGCAAAGCTAGGCAAAACAATTGTCAATCTAGGCAATCCTCCATGACAATGACAACTCATAACCAAGAAACCACATGCATGCCAAAACTAGCAAGGATATCATACATGCAACTTGGTACTTGCAAAGAAAACCCGTTGTAGTTGTTGATCTTGTTGTCCCTTGTGCTTTTTGCTTTTCCTTTTCCTTCTTGCTCCAAATCCCAAGTGCTCCAAGAAAACTCTAAGTGTGCAATAGTATGAGAGAGAATAGAGAGGGAGATCCAAGCTAAGACTAACAAAAGCTAACACTGACAAAATCAATCCTCATAAGTTTTTTTTATCATTGATGCCTATCTTTTATTCATTTTCCATTATTTTTGCTTCAATTTCCCTCTCATGCAAATATGTGACCTTTCACCTTCATTTTCTCCTATTTTCCTTTATTTTCATAAATAAAAGGAAAATAATGCCTCTTTTCCTTTTCCAATTTTCTTAGCCATAATAAACCGAAAGTGACACCCACTAGGATGTTTTTCCCACCATTCATCTTGTAATACATGTCCCATGACCTTGGTCTTATATTTTTTACATGAATTTTTAACCAGGGTTGTTACATACTCCCATACTAGGTCGAACACCTCTCAGTGTGAAAAATTAATATAACATAACAAATTTATCAAAATTTTATGTAATGATAGGAGTGGAAGGTTATATTCCACCATGTATTCATCATCCTCGTCCACACTAATGGGGTTTGGATGTACTACCCTTTAGAGTTTAAGCATGTCCAACTCCATTAGTATAGTTAAAGACTAGATGGATAGGGTTGAATTCTCATGAACCGCAAGGTTTGAGCAACCAACATTTGTCATCATCCTCAAGCCATGCTTATACCTAAAAAATCAAGAGCTTGTTGAATTGATGATATCACACTTCTTCTAAGCCGGCAACATTTGCAACCACATGGGTGATCATGTGGTAATGGGCATGGCACAAACCCTAGTTTTTTAAAATGAAGTTAGATTGTTGAAGTGGCATAATTAAAATGAATAACATAAACAATTGATTCATACCACGATAATACTTGTTAGGTAGTCATATTTTTGTTCTTATACTAAATTAGTCCTTGGACGTTAGTCATTTTTAGTTGTATTACTTATTAGTTAGTCATATAATTTAACTTGGGACTAAATTGGTAGTTTATGTTAGTCATTTTTAATTGGGTCACTTAAGATTACTCATTTTTTGTAGTATTTCACTTGGAAAAGATGTGATGGCTAACGTTTTTAGTCACCTAGTCACTAATATCTCATTTTCTACTAGTGAGGTGTTGATATGATTTCACATGTGATGATTTTCCTTACACTCATTTCCTATCTTTTTTAGAGAGAATGACATCGTATATCATCTTTGTTTGGTCTTTGATAACTCTAGATATAGATATAATATCATCATATTTGACATATGCATCCTCTACATCGAGGTCAACTTCTTCAAATATCTCATGCTAACCTTCTTAAATATTGTTTTCTTTTTACTTTTGAAGTTGCAACGTGAAATCGTTAATCAAAATTTTATTCAAACTCTTGAAAATTTTCTTTTATCTTCCTATCATCATTAAGAAAAAATATTATGTCCACATGACCTTTTATTTCTTCATCTCTCTTTTTCTATTCTTCTATTAATTCATCATTTTCCAATTTTCCTTAGCAAGTCTTTTATTGCTTTAAATTTTTTACACCATTAATGAGTGATTTATTAAGGTTGTCTCTTAACAACTTTGTTGTCTTGCTTTATATAATATATTTGTTCAAATCCTCAATTTTCTATTATAATTTGAAAATTTAGGATTGGTGTGAATGAATATGAACTTCCATCGGGAATCCAGGAAGCCACTTGAAAAATGAAACCAAATATCACAAAATTATATTATATTATATTATATTATATTATATTATATATATATATATATATATATATATATATATATATATATATATATATATATATATATATCACATGCCTTATTGTTAATCTCATGTCTTTTGGCGGTGTCATAGCTAAGTGGTTATTTCTGACCTCTTCCTTCAATCAGCTAGTCGTTGGTCACGAGTGACTATTCATTTTCACGCGTATCCCCTTATTTTATTTCTTTTTCTCCCACTCCAGAAAACCCTAGCTCTTCCTCTTTGTGTTTCCGTCGAATCCAACATTGGCTTTATCTATATCCACAATCATTTGTATGTGTGCAAGCAATTCTAATCTCATCAAACCTAGTATATCTTGTCGTTTTGAGCTATGATCTTTTTCATCCCTATCGCTTAGAATCGTCTGTTACTCTACCATGTCTACTCTTGCCTCCATTTGGTGCCATCTCTCTCTATGTTTATGGCCTTCCTTGACCTAGATGCTCCTCACACAACTTGGGTGACTTGACATTTAAGGTTCATCTCTTGTAGCAAAGATGATCTATATTTTTTATTTATCATTTCATTCCCTCATTGGGAATCCTTTATTTCTCTCACGCCAATTTCTAAACTCTAGTCTAGACACACCAAACTCTTCACCATTAGTGCAATATCATCCTTGAATATTTACTTCTCTTGCTAAAATAAACCCTTTGCAAGTCATTCAATTCATCTCCCTTCTCATCATGTCACTTGGATAGGTTTTCGATGTTATCCTTTCTTTTGGGAAGTGTGGATTATGACCTTCTTGTAGCTCCTCTCCATCACATATGTCTATGACATTGGAAGAATAATATTCCATCAGGATCTTTAGTGCCTTTTTTATTTTTCTAGGCGTATTGAGTACGCTATTTGGATTTTCCAATTTCATCAAGACTTCACCTCATCTTCATCACATTGCATTAGCGCATTCATTGTTTAGTCCGTTCTGATAATTTGTATTGTTATCAACCCTTCAGTTTTTAGTAGTGGAAGTCAATTAATTCTTCTTCAATGAAGGAGATGGATTACAACAATCAGGCATGATATCAAGGCTAATCAAGATTCTCAATGGGCAATTGATTCATCCTTAGGCTAGTTTTTATCTTCAACATACCTTAACTAGTATTTTACATTTTAATATATTCATTTTAAGTTATTATTATACTTGTCGCAGGCAATATATAATTCATGAGTTTTTCATTGATTGCATATTAATTTAACTTTGACATAAAGTACAACGCCCAATTGCTTGCTGACATAATAAAGGCTTCAACAATTTAACTCCAAATAACGCAGGTCAGCACTGGTAGCTTTGGTTTTCAGTGTGCACACTTAAGCATTTCTTTTTTTTGTTTTTTTTTCATTTCAGTTGTTATAGTATTTTTGGAGCCTTTTTTTTAGCTTTATATGGGATTTAGGTTTGCAAGTTATCTGCCTCTCTCAGCTAGGCTTGAGTATTGCAACCTCACTTTGTTCTTACAATTCCATTTCCAGTATTTTTCTGGGAAGTTAGCAATCCAACTAATCTGTACTTTGTTTTATTCAACTTTATTGAATAACAAAAAAGTAATTTATTACAGTGAAAAAAACCTGTAATTGTATTATGGAATGGAAGGGATGACTCTTTTTCCTAAATATTTTTCTAACGAAGCTTTCCAAGTTTTCTTAGCGCATTTAACCCTTGTTCTTAATTATGTATTAAGTAAATCCATCCTTTATTTAATACCTTTCTAGACATTTACGTGAAAATTTGTCTTATGAAAGCATTATGTTATGAACCATTTTGAAGGTAATTATTGATTTTATAATAATTTTCTTAGTATAAATATATATTTTAACTCAACTTAATTGAAAAGCATCAAATCAAATTTTGGGCAAAGTTAATTAGAAAACAACAAACTAATTGCTGACAAAACTAATTAGAAAATAAAATCATAAATATTCAAAAATAAATATTCAACTACTCATATAATTTACACATTATATTCGAAGAGATAAAGCTTAAAGGGTTTCCTACTTATAAATATAATCTAATTTTCATAAAAGGTTCAAAAATGAAATGTTTAAATTGCTCATATAATTTTCACATGATATTTGAAGAAATAAAGATTAGCATAAATCCATTTTAAATATGGATTTACCAAGCTCCTATTATTTTCATTTTTAACTTTTACATAATTCATTAAAAAAAATGAACATGTATTATATATAATGATTAAATACTTTGTATCTTAATTTTTTAACATTTATAAAAATATTTTTTCAAATTTAATATTTTAAATTATTAATTTTAAATTTGATAAGTTTAAATGTGTGTGTGTGTGTATATATATATATATATATATATATATATATATATATAATCAATCTTCAAAAATCCGTCATCCACCTATCAAATTGCAGCTCTACTATATTTAAACTAAGTGGCAGGGACTAGCTACTACGTAGCACTTGTTGAATTCATAGTGGGTAAATAATGGTCTGCCTTCGTGTTTCAAAATCTAATGTTACCAGTCCTTTTGAGACCTTGAATTGTCAAGGTGACGACCAACCCTACTTTTAATTTATGATTAAATCAACTTGACCTCAATTCTTGTTAATATTCTACCATATGCTACAAGGTTACGCTTTCATTTGATGGTGTAAATAGGCTTGCAATCATACTTCAAAGATTTCATAAATTGTGAACTTCAAACAAACTTTAGGAACTGTGTAATGCCATGAATCATTTCTATGGTGTATTGGTGTGCTAAAGAGGCATCAAATGCACCCTAAATCAGTATATAAATACTTGCAAACCAAAAGATAAGAGGGGTTGCCTTAAAAATATTCATGAAATAAGTCGACGCACCCTTTTTCAAAACTCAAGTATTCCAACAATGTCAACCTCATAGATATCCTACAAAAAATATGGGTTCAAAATCAAAATGGTTCCTAGATGTCTACTTGCGTTCACCATAAATTTTTCAGACTTCTCTTTCATTGTATGGAGCAAGTATACAAGTCCCTAATTGTCCATTTATGGTGAAGCCATTTGGAGCGATGTTTGTGAGATTCATTTGATTCACAATTGAGATGATTTCTTGATATTTTGTTTCTTAACATGCCACTCGTTGTAAAATTATAGTTATTTTCCATTGGGAGCTATCTATCTTTTGTATGTTTAAGAATGTAGACACCCTTCATTTGATGAGTTATTAGGGTTACTATACTCTAATACACTTCACTATCAACAATGCAATAAAAACTAATAAAGCCATTCTCACAAATGTTCGAACATATTTACAAGAGTCACAATACAAGATCAAGTTTCTTCAACTTGAGCCTCAACACCAACGTAATTAATTACAACAAAAGAGTCAACATTATAAACTAGTTCTTGTTCAAAATAACTCTCTTTTTTAGTTTGCGAAAATATCTTTTCAGCAATGAACACATGATCAAAATCAATGATGTCAATTTATGAGCAAATTCAAATGAAGATGGAGGTTGTCAAAAACAAGTTTTGCCTACGTTTCCCAAGCCCATAATCAAAACTTAGGAAAGTCATCAAAAACCCAAAAAAAAAAAACCCGATCTCGGATATGAAAAAAAAAATGTTCTTTCGTATTCCAAACTATTAAAAAGAAATCCAATTTTCAGAGTGCTAATTTCCTTAAATAAATCTCATCTTCACTTGCTACACATCCACATCGATTCTCAAATGCCATCATTGTTATTGATTTGGCCACATGAAAGATCAATGTTTTGATCTTAACCCTTGTCAACATTGTGAAAATCATATGTATCATTCAAACATATGTTCCAGCCACAAAAACCTATAAAAGAAAAGATTCGCCTTGAATGGATCACTTCTTGGGAATGATCTTCAACATTCAAGAATATATATTGTTCATACTGTAAAATTCGTTCTCAAGTATTCACACATATTGCATTGGAGAGATTTTCTGTAGGTTTTAACCCTGTACAGAAATTACCTGCATATGAATTCTTAAACAAATAAAATAAACAATGTGAGAGCATAACCCATAAAACACATATGCACAGAGATTTTTCCCTGGATCCCAAAACCGGGACTACCAGCTTGATTTTTCATTATGTTCCTTTCAATGTTACAATACATATTTATACATGCCGAAGCATCCAATACCATGGACCGAAATCCATCGCGTCCAATACCATGGACCGAAAACCATCGTGTCCAAAAAAAACATGTGCGAAAATCATGCACAAAACCATAGGTGGGTCCGCCCAACCTAACATATGGTCCAAAACCAAAATTTTCCGGGGCGCTGCCCTGGACCCCATAAAGTGGGGTTACGGGTGCCCTTCAAACCCCCTATTAACTACATGGAAAGAATATAACACAACCCAACAATCTCCCACTTGTTGTTTTCTTTCCACAGGGGGCCACAGGAGAGCTTAGTCATTTTTTTTTTCAGCCCTGAGATTCCCATTACTTCTCTACACCAAGAGAACTTCTCAGAGCTCACAGATTTTGTCAATGCATCTGCAGTATTCTTCAAAGTGTCCACCTTTACCAACAACACCTTTCTGTCTTCTATCATATCCCTCACAAAGTGATACTGAACATCAATGTGCTTTGTCTTTGAATGATAAGCAGGGTTCTTTGCCAAGAAAATTGCACTTTGGCTGTCACAGTCTATTCTTATAGCTCCCTGTACTAACCCCATACTTTAACACAATATCTGCAACCAAACTGCTTCCTTGCTTGCATGAGTGGCTGCCATGTATTCTGCCTCTGTAGTTGATAGTGCCACTACAGATTGTTTCTTACTCATCCAACTGACTACACCTTCAAATAGGTTAAACAAATACCCACTTGTAGATCTTCTCTGATCCAGATCTCCAGCCCAGTCTGCATCAACAAAGCCATGAATATCCAACACTCTGTCCAATCCTGGTCTTCCTTGGTAGCACAAACCATAATCACTAGTGCCACGCAAATACCTGAAAACCCGCTTCACTGTTGTCTAGTGCTCCTTCCCAGGTTTTGACATAAACCTGCTCAATACTCCCACTGCATGTGCAATGTCTAGTCTAGTACAGACCATTGCATACATCAGGCTACCCACTGCACTTGCATATGGAACACGAGACATGTCCTCTTCCTCTTCTTCTGTCTTGGGACACAGTTTAGCAGATAACCTCACACCTACAGGAATAGGAACCTTCACCAGTTTACTATCCTGCATATTAAACCTCTGCAGTATTGTCTCGACATACTTCCTCTGGTTTAACCAGAGCTTCCTCTTTGACCGATCTCTTTTAATTTCCATGCCCAAAATATAGTTTGCAGCACCAAGATCTTTCATGTCGAATTTGGAGGACAATTGGGTCTTCAAATCCTGGATAATTTCTTTGTCATTTCCAACCAGCAACATATCATCCACATACAAGACCAGATAAATAACACGGTCACCAATTAATTTAAAATACACACAATGATCTGCTTTGCTTCTGGTGAAGCCAAGTCCCCGTATAAATGTATCAAATTTCTAATACCACATCCTTGGTGACTGTTTTAACCCATATAGAGACTTCTTTAACTTGCATACCAGTTCTTCTTACCCTTCACCGCAAAGCCTTCAGGTTGCTTCATGTAGATTTCCTCTTCCAAATCCCCGTGAAGAAATGTTGTCTTCACATCCATCTGTTCTACCTCAAAATCAAAAGCAGCAGCAATAGATAAAAGTAATCTAATAGAAGTTACCTTGGCAACAGGAGAAAAAATATCACCAAAATCAATTCCCAGCACCTGGGAATAACCTTTTGCTACTAACCGAGCTTTGTATTTCTCCACCTTTCCTTCCACATTTGTCTTCTTCTTGAACACCCATTTGCTGCCAATGGGTTTCCTTCCAGCCGGAAACTCCACCAGATCCCAAGCCTCATTTTTGTGCAAAGATGCCATTTCATCAACCATGGCCTCTTTCCAGACTTTTCCATCCTCTGAATCCACTGCTTCCTTCACAGTTCTGGGATCATCATCAGTAACAGACAAAGCAATAGTAGATGGACTATACCTTTCTGGTTGCCTTCTTTCTCGAACTGATCTTCTCACAGTCGGAGTTTGTGGCTCTTCATCTTCTGATTCCTCCTCTGCTGTAGAGTCTGATTCTTCCTCCTTTGGCTCAAACTCTATCTTCTCAGGTTCCTTTGGTTGGACTTCATGTTGAATAAAATCTTTTACCTCTCTAAACACCACATCTCGGCTGTACACAACCTTCCGTGTGACTGGGTTCCAAAGCTTATAACCCTTTAAACTATCCTTATACCCAATAAAGATGCACTTTTCAGATTTACTATCCAACTTGGTTCGTTTCTCCTTTGGAACATGTACATATGCATCACATCCAAATACCCTCAGATGTGAAAGAGAGGGTTTCTTACCAGTCCATACTTCTTGTGGAGTCTTATCCTCCAACGCTGATGAAGGTGACTTGTTGACCAGGTAACATGCACTATCCACCGCCTCCGCCCAGAATTCCTGTCCTAACCCAGCACCACTGAGCATGCTTCTTGCCCTTTCCATCAACGTCTTGTTCATTCTTTCTGCGACTCCATTTTGCTGAGGTGTATATGGAGTAGTCTTCTACCGTGTTATACCACACTTCTTACAGAATTCTTCAAATTCCTTGCTGTAAAATTCTCCACCATTATCTGTCCTTAACACCTTTATCTTCTTCTCTGTCTGATTTTCCACCAGAGCCTTAAATTCTTTAAACCTGTCAAAGACTTCAGATTTCTTCTTAAGGAAATATATCCATGTATTCCTTGAGAAGTCATCTATAAATGATACATAGTACACAGACTTACCCAGTGATGGAATCTTCACAAGTCCAAACACATCACTGTGCACAAGCTCTAATATCTGTTTCGTCCTCTTACCACCAGAGGGGAAACTCACCCGATTTTGCTTCCCATACACACAATTTTCACAGAAATCAAAATCCAGAGAGCTATTATTCATACCTTCTACCATACCTTTACCATGAAGTATTCGAAGGCCCTTCTCTCCAATATCTCCAAGCCTTTGATGCCACAACATGGTCTTCTCTCCAGAGACCACTAGATTTTCTACTCCATTTTCAGGAACCATAGAACTATTGCACCCATCAACAATAGTGCTACCTTGCAGCTTGTACAGAGTTCCAATCCGAACTCCCCACATCAATATCAGTGCTCCTCGAACCATCTTGCAGGTATCTTTCTCGAACACCGTCTTTACACTTGCATCATCCAACTTGCTTACCGAAATCAGATTTCTAGCCAATGCAGGAATATGTAGAACACTCGGAAGTGTTCTAACCCTTCCACCTTGCAACTTCAACTTTACTTTTCCCCGACCAATGATTCTAGACTCTAGCCTTCCTATCATCTCCTAAGAAGACATCACCACCATCGTATTTCTCATACTCGCAGAACCACTCTCTATGGGGAGTGAAGTGAAAGGATGCACCTGAGTCAATCAACCATGCCTCATGATCTACATGTGTACTTGAAGAAGCCAAGTACACATCCCCACCTTCATCTGAGGTGTTTTTTGCCTCTGCAGAAGGAGCATCATCAGATCCCTTTCCTTTATCAGGAGCTTTAGATTTACAATCCCTTCTGAAGTGCCCTTCCTTTCCACATTTCCAGCACACCACCTTTGTAGGTTTTCCTGGAGATTTAGATCTCCCTCTAGATTTAGATCTCCCACTCGATGACTTATTTTTGTTTCTGTTCTGGGACCGTCCTCGTACAGACAAGGCATCACCATTCTGGTTGTCCATATTTTTCCATCTCATCTCCTCCGTCAGCAAGGCTGAGACAATTTCATCAAACTGCAAAGCAGTTGCATTGCTACCTATTGCAATAACCAGACTATCCCACGAATCTGGTAGAGAACACAACAGACTGATGCACTTATCTTCATCTGAAATTTTAATATCAACAGATAATAACTGACTTACCACAGTATTAAACGCATTCAGATGCTCTGTCACCGAGTCTCCATCTTTCATCCTCAGGTTATACAGCTTTTCCCGCAGGAATAGTTTATTCACTAGAGACTTAGATTGGTACAAAGTCCCTAACTTGACCCACAAAGCCTTTGCCGTAGCTTCCCCTGATACATTCAGCAATACTGAATCTGAGACACACAATCGTATTGTGCTCTTTTCCTTCCGATCCAACTTCTTCCATTCTTCATCGGTCACTCCCGATGGTTTAGTACCCGGATCTACCGCGATCCACTGATCTTTATCCACCAATAGATCCTCCATCTTGAGTTTCCACAACTCAAAATTCTGACCATTGAACTTATCAATCTCTATCTTTCCACTGCTCGCCATCTTCTTTCACCACCAGAATCGATATTGCAGATCTCCCACTGAACAGGGTCTACCACAGGCCCGAGCGAAACCCCTTAGCAACAAAGGTGTCCCCTTGAAGCCAAAACAGCTCTGATACCAAATGTAGGTTTTAACCCTGTACAAAAATTACCTACATACGAATTCTTAAACAAAGAAAATAAACAATGCAAGAGCATAACCCATAAAACACATATGCACAGAGATTTTTCCCTGGATCCCAAAACCGGGACTACCAGCTTGATTTTTCATTATGTTCCTTTCAATGTTACAATACATATTTATACATGCCGAAGCATCCAATACCATGGACCGAAATCCATCGCGTCCAATACCATGGACCGAAAACCATCACATCCAAAAAAACATGTGCGAAAATCATGCACAAAACCATAGGTGGGTCCGCCCAACCTAACATATGGTCCAAAACCAAAATTTTCCGGGGCGCTGGACCCCATAAAGTGGGGTTACGGGTGCCCTTCAAACCCCCTATTAACTACGTGGAAAGAATATAACACAACCCAAAATTTTCATCTTCTCACCTTTTTTTTGATCTGGGGGGAATTGAAAGTCAACAACTAGTTTCAAAATCATATCAAGTGAATCTAAGCCAACAACTAGAGTCAACAAAATCCCCAATCTAAGTGGTAGTGAAAGAAAGAATCATATTCCAGGAGTAGCATTTTGTTTTTTCTCCTTAAACCACCACTTAATGGAAGACTTACATCTATTGCTATATTACAATTTGTGGTAATATTTAAACTACCATCTCATCATTTTGTGGTAATTTTTAAACCATCATTAGAGAGCACTTCCATTTCACAAAAGACATCAACTTGTAGCCAAATTCAAAATTGTCACGAGAACTACTTTAAGCCAAGTTTTATAGTGGGTAATCAACCTTAAATTACCACCAATAGAAGACTCTGACTTCTACTACCTATTTGGTTTCCTTGAACCATCACATTCAGAGAGCGCATTTAGTGATTGGTTTTTGTTCACCTTCATATTTGAACTTTGTTCTCAGAATATCATATAATCCTTCAAATTAGGGGGGAATGTTGGACACCTAATCCATCAAGGTTGTTGTGAGGGAATATAATCTATCATCAAGAATCTAAGAGACTAGTTGAAAGATGATACCAAGGGTTAAAAAGTATATGTATGTGTATCATTTAATAATATGTATCATTCACGTTATCATTAATCTCATTCAATTTCGTGTAGCCTTCTAACAAATTCAAGTTTAATTTTATCTGTCTTCTTAATTTTGCATCCTTGATCCATTTTTTAGAAGAGTTTTTCAATTTTTCCATATAGAATAGCATATAGTATCTTTATCGAGACTATTCCACCATTTCAAAGTTTTACCTTGAAAATAACAAATTATTGACCAAAGTTTCAAATCTGTTTATTTTATCATCCTCAACTAGTCCAAGGGACTTTATTTCATAATTATATTCATCTCCACTAAAATTGGATATTGCCATTGATTTTTAATTAAACCTTAACCTAAACTTTTACAACCTCAATGTATTATCAATAATGTTCCTGAATATAATGATGATCATTTGTTTAATATATTTTCCTATATTTTCTTTCCAATAATTTTTGGATCACCTCACTCAAACATCCCAATCAAAAGTAAAGATAAACATTTTAAACCAAAATTTAAAAAAAATGAGGTCTAAAATGGGCCTCCTAATGAAATTATAAAATAATAGAGGAAATAATAAAATAATATTAGATAACATCATCAAATTTTAGAGGGAAAAAAAGAAAAAACTACTTTTTCAACATATCCCTCTATAGGTTTACTCAAATTTCGAAGGAAAGGACGCATTGAATGCAGAATTTGATTCCTCATCCAAGAGTACCCATGTTTCATACTTTCAATGGACCCTGCTATACGAAAAATGATAAATACATGAAAAACATTATTGCAATCGCGTCTATCCATGTATTTCTCATTTTTCATGTAGCAAGGTCCATCGAAAGTATGCAACAAGGGTATTCCTTGGATGAGGAATTAAATTTTTCATCCAACAAGTACTCTCGCTCGAACTTTGAGTAAACCCTTATGAAGATAAGTTGAAAATACAAGTTGAAAAAGTAGTTTTATTATTATTATTTTTTATTTCTACTTTTTTACCCACAAAATGGTGAATCATTCCACATGGTTGACATTATCATCTTGAATCCTATTGGTTCTTATAAATCTTATTTTGGTTGTGAATTTTTCTTAGGAGGCCCATTTTAGACCTCAGAAGTTCTCTAATTCTATCTGGTTGTCCAACCTTTGTCTCTATATATTTACCATCCTAGATCCATCTTAACCCCAAAGCTATCAAGCGCTGAGAGGGATAAAATGTGTTGAAGTTAAAACCTCTTTTAAAGTGAAAAGAGATTTGATACTTCTTGGTGCTTGATAGGCACATGGTTAAGATGAATTTAGGATGGTTTTCATATACAAAAACCATATCTAGGTTGGATCCATCTCTCACTATTTCCCTCTCTCTCTTCCCTCCCTCTCTACTCTATCCATCTCTCTCTCTTTCTCTCTCATAAGTCTACTCTCTCTTCATTGCTCTCTCTCTTAAGTCCTATATCTCTTCCTTCTCTCTCTCTCTATCTCTCGCTCTCCCCCCATCTCTCTCTACCCTCCAACTTTGTCGCTATCTCCCTCCCCCTCTCCATCTTCTCTCTCCCCCTCTCTCCCCACTCCATATCTATGTATCCATCTTTCTCTTCCCTTTCTCTCCCTCTGTCTCTCATCTCTCCTCTCTATCTCCCTCCTATCCTTTCTCCCTCTCTACCTTATCACTTTGTCTTGCTACTGCTATCTCTCTATGTACTTGTTCTTCCCTCCCCCTCTCTCCCCTTCCAACTCCATATTTATCTCCCTCCCTCTCTCCTCTCCTCTCCCTCCCCTCCTCTCTCTCTTCATTCCTCTCTCTCCCTCTCTCTTACACCTCCTTCTCACTCTCCCCTACACATCACTCTCTCTCTCCCTCTCTCTCTCTCTCTCTCTCTCTCTCTCCATAGATGGATAATTTTCACTCTTTCTAATCAATGATGTATGTAATGTCTAAAATGTTTTACATTTTAATTTTTCATTGTGAAATGAGTTATGGTTTTCCAGCATGTAGTATACTTAAGCCATGGTATTGGCCCATGGTATTGTACCAAAACCTATTTACAAGTTAATAATATCCATGGTAAACTGTGGATGGATATCCATGGTTAAGAAACTTGTTACATTGTAGGTTTCTTTTAAATATTAAGTTTTTATGTGCTTATTCATTAAATATAAATATGGTTATGGAATCATTATTAGTCCATGCCAAGGCAAAACTCTAACAATCAATTTGTATGTTGATCGCTGTTAGTTTAGCATTGACCAGTGAAAATTATAAAGTTTAACTTTGAAAAATAAATATTTATTTTTCAATATTATTAAAAATATATATTTTTTAAACATTTGATTAGATCACAACTTGAAGGCCTTATTGCGTTATTTGCATAATATAATTCCATGTGGATAATTGGCTTACATATTTTATGCCATAATTTATGGACATGATTACAATATTCATGCATGATTTTTAGATATTTGTGTAGTGATTTTTTATTCTTAATATGAAAATCAACATCAAACTCAGGATCTTTAGTGTCCTCAACCCATTTTGATGTTGGATCAATATCATCCTACACAATGGGATCTAGATCAAGTCTTCTATTCATCATTTGGTTGCGCCATATTCAAAAGTTGTATTGCATGAAGACAAGATCATTTAATTGTTTTTGTTCCAAACGTTTTCTCTTCTTCATGTGTATGTGCTAAAAAACGGACCAATTGCGCTCACAACATGAAGCACTACAAGTTTGGCAGATGACTCTAACCGCAATTTTTTGTAATTTAGAACATTGGCCACCAAATGGATCCCACCAATGTGTTGCAAATAAAAAGACATTAATTAGTAAATTAGTTCATTTCAATACTTAATTAAAAGTATTTACAGACAATTTGAATTATAAATTTGTAAATAATTGAACTTTAAAAGAAAAAAATAAATTGCAATTGTTTACCTGGTTGATCCACATCTCTTTCCATGTTTGCCAAGTTTTTTCCAAAGGTACATGCTTCCATACTGAAAAGAGTAAGTTGTCTATGTATTTCTGACTGGTTGGAATGATTAGGGACCATGCGCTCCAAGCAATGATACAATCTATCTTTGACCTCCCCAACTTGTAGATCTCCTAGCCAAGCTTTATAATGATGGAGTTGATTGTTCCATCTGTTACCAATGGTCTCCCAAATATGCCCATATTTAGCTAATTTATCCTTGTAAGCTACGTGTATCTACTCCTTTGACTAATCCATAGCCTCATAGATGTATCCCATGGCCAATTTTTCCCCATCCACCATCAATAGCACCTTAGCAAGGGGCTCGCTAATTTTCACAAGCTCTACAGACCTTTTCCAAAAATAATTGTCAAAAAAAATCTTTTTGGTATCTTTGTGATCTTGTCTACGAGCCCACCGACATGAAGTCCAATCATCAAAAGAAAACATTGTCTGCAAGTTTTTTTTGTTGAGAATTGAGACATTGCAACGTAAGACAATGAGTTGTAGATCTTGTAATTACATTACTAACAAGCTCTTTGCCCCCAGTGTTTTTCCTCATTAGGCTCAATACCTATGAGTGGTTTTAGATGTATTTTGTAATGCACTTAGCATGCTCTACAATGTGTTTTACCCACTCCACTTTGTCTATGTCCTCAATAATTAGGTCTATGCAATGTGCAACACATGGAGTCCAAAATATGGATTATGTTTGGACTCTAGCATCTTTCCATCAAGAACATAGTTTGAGGCATTATTCGTGATGACCTACACAACATTCTACTCCCCCACTTGCTGAATAATGTCATCCAAAAAACTCAAATAGAAGGTTTTCATCCTTCACCTTATCAGATGCATCAATTGATCTAAAAAGCATGGTTACTTGAGGGCAAGAAACAAGGAAATTAATGATAGTGTGGTTCTTTCCATCGATCCATCCATCTAACATGATGGAACAACCTATTTTGAGCCATAACTCTCTATACTTAGCCAAATACTCATCAATGGAAGAAATATCTTTTTGCAAAAGAGCTCCCCTCAAGTCATGCATAGTAGGGCCTTTGAAGCCCTTTCCTACAGCTATAACATAGTCCCACATAGCCTAGTAATAAGGTAAGTAGACAACATTAAATGGGATATCTGCATAATACCACCATATAGCAATGTATTGAAAATAATATTATGTGTGTTGCTTTTTCTAATGGTCATCCAAAGTGGGTTGACGTTGAGTTAGACTTGTTTGGGAGAGGGCTTAGTAGAGGCAGTGCTGGAAGAGGTTGAGAAATAACTCTGGATGTTCATCCTCTTTATTCCTTTAGATTATTGGCCTTGATGATAAGACCCAAGAGAAGGAGGAACATAGTGAAAGGGGTCATTGGTGGAAGGGATAGAAGAGGAGTCTTGAATCTCAAAATCATCATAACCCCCCCTCTTTCATGGCTTGTAAAAGTTCCTTCTTCCTTGCAATTTCTTCTTGGATAGCCTTCTCCCTAGCTTTATTCTCCTCAAACTTCTAAAATTGGCAAGGTATTCTTCCCTAAAAGGACCTATCACTTCCTTTGGTGCATCAAATGGTTTTACTTGGCCTCTTATCCCAACCAAGTGTTGTTTCAACCTTGGAATACCCTCGCCTCCAATAGATTTATTGTGAATTTTGCATTAAATTTTTCCATCAATCATATCACAATGAGCCCATGCAATGTCCTTGGATTTTGAAGGCATGGCAGCTAGACATATTTGAAATTTTCAAAGAAATATGCCAATTAAAAAAATTTGCATCTAAGAAAAATGGAAAACCTAAGATAAATTTTGGAAGAAAATGGGGCATATTTAGCCTACAAAATTTGATAGCTTAGAACTAGAAATTTGATAGCAATGGAGCATATAACACATAAAAAAATAAATGCATGGACAATAGTGAAATATGGATTTTTTCAAGTGAAAATCCTTACTTGGAAATGCAAACTAGTTTGCTTAGCATCCTCTTGAAGATGCCAACTCCACTAACAACTCCAAACTATCTCCAAAATAGCTCCAAGTCCAACTCTAAGCCTCCAAGATGACTACTTCAGCAAAAACTCAACACTCTCCAAGCTCCCAATGAAAATCACAAAAACTCTAAATGAGATGTGTGAGGCAAACGAGAGGGGAGACCTCCTTTTATTGGATTGGAGGGACTATTTTTGGAAGGAAACAACCCTTAGCTTCCCTCCAAACCACCTCACAATCCTCCAAAAATGTGTCTGGTGGGTCCCAAATCGTCATGGCAATGAACCAACTGGTTTATGACAAAACTGACCAATTTATGGGAAAATCAGACAGTTATGTCATAAACCGGTTGTTTAGGCCTGGTTTGTCTAAAAAATCAGTAAAATGGGGAGTTTGATTGGGATTTTTGAGTGGTTCAATGGTTTTATCAAATGAACCAGTCAATTTGATTGGTTTCTAGTTTAGACTGACCAATTCTCAATACTATGATTAGGGTTGACATTAACATTAAATTAAATTTGTTAAATGTAAATGTTAAACATTTACACTTGACATCTACCCATACTAGGTTGTAGAGCGCCTCTCAGAACAATAAAATTTCAACACTTTTAAGTCTAAAATTAGTTGATCCTTAATCAAACATTCCAATTAAAAATAACACATTTTAAATTAACATACATTTGATAATACTACCCGATGAGGGTGACGAAGAACGGTTTGGCGACATGGGCAACGACTGACATCCCCCTTCTCATGCGAAAATCATGCAAGTTGGTAGTGTGGAGGATGCATCAGTTGGAACTTTACCAGTGAAGCTTCTAGAGGATCCCAATCAATTTAACACCATGGGCGTGCAAATGATGAAGGTTTGTGGGTCTTAGGAGATGAGGGTTATGAGTGTTGAGAGAAGCAATTTATAGCAGATTTGGGTGGCTCTTGGTCTAGGCCACTCTGGGTTTTGAGATGTTGGACTGGGATATGTTGTTTCGTAGGTGAGACTACTGATGCCCTTTGGGTTCTTGGGAGGGAGAAAGGGTTAGACATTTAGGACCTGGGGGAACGAAATTTTCTTGCTTCAAGTGTCATTATGTTCTAGTGTGTGTGGCTTGGATTTTTTGTGTGCCTTTCTTACTAGTAAACCACCTTGGAGCCTTGGTTGGCGGGTCTGGTGGAGCACAATCCGAAGGTTTGTGTGGAAATTAGAGTGAACTGGGTGTTTGGAGTGGTTGGTGGCAAGGGTGGGCACGCTCCCTGTAAGAAACTTACCAGTTACGAGGAGTGAAACTGGTTAACTCACCTAGAAGTGCAGGGTTTTAGTACGGTCTTATTTTTCTTTTAATCAGGTTCTTGTTCCATGGGGCTTCAGGGGTGGAGCTTGTGGCTTGTTGGGTAGGATCCCAGAAGAACGTCGAGGGTCTAAAGTTCCCTTGGGTTCCTTGTGTTTACCCCTCTCTTCGCACACATGTTGAAAGGGTTCAGGGTGGTGTGGGGTTGGCAATTGGGGGGTTTATTTTAACTAGGGATGAAATTGTAAGATCCTAGTGGCGAGGCCAAGATCTCAAAAGGGTGGCGGGAAGGAATGTCTGTACAGGGGTTGGCCATGTATTTAGGGGACATTGGTTTGGCATTTCTTGGAATTTTTTAGGTGATAGTGGGGTCTCAGAAGGGGAAGATGACATCTGGATGGTGGTGAGGAGTGTTGACAGTCCAACTGGGCAGAGGGTGTGGGTGCGAGGAGAGTCCAGGTGGACTCAAAGCCTCGCGGGTAGGGGCCATATTACAGATGGTTTGCGTAGAATTTGTAAGGTGGAAAACGAGGGCTAGATGATATGCAAAAGAGGAAGGGAAAATCGTGGTTTCAGTTCATGAGGCCAAGAGGTTAGTCATTGTGTGGAGCGAGTAGATGATGAGGAGGAGCTTGCGCAACAATAGGGTAATTCACCGAGAAGGGTTGATCTGCCACCACCCTTTGATGTTCGTGAAGCCCATATTTTTCAGCTGACAGCAATGGTGGAGCCATTAGCTCGAGATAGACACGATTAATGCAACAAGATCATTTTCATGAATGATCTCCAACACAAACAATGGCACATTAAACAAGTTTGTTTCTCTCTAGCGAGGTCAAAAGAAACTCCAAGCAAGGGTTGAAAGCATTGAAGGAAGGATGGCACATATCTGGGAAGCCTTCCATCTGCCACATGGCAACAAGATGGAATATTTGGGAACAAAAAACTTTGTTGGTTAGTTATGTTGGTTGTATTTTGTTCCATGGGCAATTATAGTCTCAATAGGCAAACCGTGTATGATCACTTAACTTTGTTATGTTGTTATCTGTATCTTTTTTTTAGTATCATTTGGCCAATAAGTCTAGTAGGAATTAAGCCATATGTGTTTTGATCCCATGCTCATCACAATGTAACATTTTCATGAATTAATAGAATCTATTGACTTACAAAAAAAAACATACATACATTTTAGAACACAAATTAAAAAACTTGTTAATTTTAGATAACAATGGTATGTTCTATGCTTAAGAGTAATTTTACTTCAATTTTCTTATTAACCCAATATCAATATCCAAATTAGCAATCACATCAAAATGATTGTAAAATGCAGATAGAACATAAAAACTAATAGTAGAAGACAAGCCAAGACAAGCGGACACAAGATATGGCACTAGCCGAGGACAAACCCCAATGTGGGGAAACCCTTTGATCAAATCTTCTTATTATTCTTCAAAAGTTTAGCGCAGAGAGAGAGAGTACAATATGCAATATCCACTTGCCCAATCACAGTAAAATCTTTCCCAACAAATAGCAGCTATAGAAAGCCATAACCAAAAAGTCAATGCTAGTCAACAAGGCGGAATTTGACCTCCAAAACAACTCGGTCAAACTTGGTCAACTTGGCCTCCAATAACAAATCAAATCAGCCCAAAAATAGTATGAAAATATCTACTGAACCTGGTCAACGAAAGTCAACGTTGTAGTCAAAGACTTTTGTAGTCAACATTGGTCAAACATTATGGTTTGCCTCGTTTTCTATGCCCAAAAATGCGGCCTGCCCAAACAGAGATAACCCTCACAAAACTGCAATCAAACAAGTTAACGCTGGTCAAAAACCCTTCCTACAACTTCGTTCAACACTAGTCAATGCAAGAACGTAATTTCCCTTTTTTGCACGTGTGGAGAGTTGCCTCCGCAATCCGTACCCAATCAATGAAGGAGAGAGAGATATGTGAGTGAGTGAAGTGTCTAAATGAGGAGGAGGCTCCTTCTATTTATATGCAAGTTTGAGGATGAATAGACGTGATTGTTGGGCTTCTAAGCCTACATTAGTTTGTTTCCGAACCTTGACAATTCGTCCATAAACAAAATAAATTCATAATTTCATTTGTACATGTCAGAATGAGATGATCTTTAGATCAATCCTACACCTCTCAGAGAGAGGAATCCAATAAAAATACCAGTTTCCTCATATGATCTATCCAAGGTGAATTTTGGCCCAAGTTTACAAATTTAACACTCCCTCTAAACTAGGGAGAACTTCACTTGCTAAAATGTCTAACAATCTGTATCATCCCTATCTCTGCTCTTTTGAACCATGAAGAAAGAATAAATGATCGAGAATGTATCATACCATTCTCCACTGACCTGAAGTCAGTCTCCAATAATCGAGAGTGTGTCATACCACTCTTAACTGACCCGAAGTCAGTTTCCATTGATCCCAAATCAATATCATACATCCTAGCATAGGGAGTATAGTAGTACACAATGCATCCATCGGTAGTACTATGGTCCCTATCCTCATTTCCCTACTCATTGGCCAAATGAGAGGTACTTCCCACGAGTCCCAGACTTCATAGGTAGGATGTACCGGTAGGAGAAGGTGAAGCACTCATCCTGCTCATATGCCATTAGAGAAGGTGAACCACTCATCATATGCATATCTCAACATGAGGTATCATGGGGGAAGGTGAACCACTCACCCTATACATTATGCACCACTAGGGGAAGGCGAACCACTCACTCTATGGTCGCTCATTTCTCCAAGAAGTACCCCAAGCCCCCCGGAGCTCCTAGAGCTCAACATCCATCTCATATGGGACCCTCATAAGAGGGTCTCTCCACAACTCCAAGTCGTTCACGAAAGGTTAAGAATTTGACCTTCCCCGAGGGCTTTGTAAGAATATTTGGGACCTAATCATTAGTCCCAATATGACGGAGCCTTATTGCTCCCCATTGTACCATATCGCGAATAAAGTGGTACCTACTACCAATATTCTTGGAGCGGTCATGAAACACAGAATTCTCAGAAAGAAAAATCTCGCTCTGGTTGTCGCAATAGATCATGGTGGTATCCAGTATATGTCCAAATAGCACACTAAAGAGCTTCCTCAACCAAACAACTTCACAGGAATCCTTACTAGTAGTAACGTATTCAACCTCAACGGAGCTCGAAACAGCCAACTTCTGCTTCCTGCTCATCCAGGATATCGAAGCAGCACCTAGAGAGAAGCAACATCCAGATGTACTTTTGTGATCCACCACATTGTCAGCCCAGTTTGCATCCAAGTAACCATGGAGCCTCACATTCCCAGCAGTGTATCTCAGTCCATAAGTGATTGTGCCCTGGAGATATCTCAACATTTTCTTGGCAGTAATACAATGTGTGTGATGAGGCTCGACCATAAAATGTATTAACTACAAAACATATGTTTGGACGAGAGTTCACCAAGAACATCAGGGCCCCCACAAGTTGATGATACTCGGAATGATTTCCCAAATCGGGCCCAACATCACTTCTGCAACAGCACTTCCGCATAACTTCTTTAAGTTAATTTCCATCGGATTAGTCACGGACATGCAGTCCACCATCCCAAATCTTTCTAGTAGCTTCACAATGTATTTTCCTTGAGAAAGGAAAATCTCACCTGGGTTTTTCCTAACCTCCAACCCTAGGAAGTAATGCTTCATTCTTAGGTCCTTCATCTCGAACTCGGAAGCCAACTCCCTCTTACATTGATGAATGAGAGGGTTTGCACCAGTCAGAAAGAGATCGTCCAAATAAAGCACCAAGATGAGAGGTCCATCATTCTTAATCTTAATGTAAAGGTTTGGATCAGTGTCACTTCTCGTAAATCCTAGGTTCATCAGATAGTTGTCAATCCTCCCATACCAAGTTCAAGGAGCTTGCTTCAACCCATAAACGACTTTCTTCAACCTGCATACATGTGTCTGACGATCTAGAACTTTGAACCCCTCGGTTTTTTCCACATAGACTTCCTCCTTAATTGAACCATGTAAGAAGGCGACCTTGACATCCATCTAGTGTAGATTCCATCCTTGTGACGTAGCGAGGGCTATAATTGAACCGATGGTGGTATATCAGGAAACATGTGCAAATATCTCATCATAGTCCACACCTTCCTTTTGAGATAAGCATGAAGCAACAAATCTATCCTTGAACTTTTCAGCGCTTCCATCAGCTCCATGCTTGATCTTGTAGATCCATTTCGACGTGACAACGGATTTTTCCTTGGGTCTAAGGACCACAACAAAGATAGCATTCTTCATAATTGACTCATACTCTTCGTGTGAACATTCCTAGATTTAACAATCTCATAAATCCTACTGCAACCAGCAGAATCTACTTCACCTAGATTGTAAATTATGTTACAAGCTTATTTCAGATTTCTTCTTGAAAAAATGAAGTAAATTACTGAAGCAGCCTACACCAATTAAACATGATTATGAAACATAGAAACTGAGAAAGGAAAATAGAAATACATAGGACATAGTTATTTTTGGACAAAAGTCCCCAAAAAATCCCAATGCAGGAAAACCGATGTAGTAGCTCCGAGGGTTTATTATTATTAAGCAGTAGCATATTATGAAGACATCACTGAATACCTCATAGGGTGATTCAGTTACCCAGAGAAATACTGGCAAAAGCTTTGTGAGTTTCACCTCACACAATCACTGAGAAATCCTCGCTGATCCAGCCCCAAATTGACCTCCCAGCTTTTCTGGCTGCTTCTATGCTGCCTCTGCGTAGTGTCTGCATCAACCCAACGTCAAGCTCTCTAAGTACTGTGTCACTTCTCTGGCTGGTTGATCTGATGTCCAAGAAATTCGATTTCTGCCTCTCGGTCTCACACCTCGAGTCCCGGCATCTGAAAATCAAATTCCTCTGTAGATTTCAGACTTCTCTCTCTCCCTCTGCACTAGTTACGTGCGGCCCTTCTGGCCCTGTATCAGCCTTTGCGTCAAGGCTTCTAGAAAACTCACTGCCTCTCTCTCTTGATGTATCTCTGGCTGAGAATCTCTCTCTCTGGAAGATGTTATCCCTGCCCCTCAACTGCAAGAGATCTCCTCAATTGATTTTTCCTCCTGTGAACCTCTCACTTCAGAAAATCGATTTTCTCTACCTCTCTGTGTGTTTTCCCAAATTACCATCAAGCCCCTTCTTATATCTTCCTGTTGGGCAACCAACGGCCTAGATTAAAACATAATCAAAGGCTTAAATCATTTTGGATTGATCCGTGGCTTTTTCTAGAGGTTTCACCCCTTATTAGATTAATACCCATTAATATTTTAATTTTATTAAAAATATTAATTATTTTAATAGAATCACTTCTAGGTAGAATTTCCCAAAACGGTTTCTGGGTTCTTTGGAATACCTGTACCAAAGCCTCCCTGGAAAATTTGAGGCTTAGAGCACATCTGATGCTACCCCAAATCAACATTCACTCTTAACGAGGAATGTGCTCTAGCAATACATTACCTCTATGCATATTGCTATGACTCTAAAGCATCATCTATGTGTTTCTGATGTTTGACCTGCTATCCACCAACTACTACATTGTTGTTTCTACTATATTACTACCTTTGACATTGCCACTGCCAATGCTACATCTGTACTGCGGCTCCCTCTCAAATGTTGCATCTGCTATGTTGCTAGCACTGCATCTGTACTGCAACTCAGTTGCTGAGAAAAGCAACTGAAAACACCCAAAACTGGACATGTATCCAGTGGATACTCCTCAGTGTTGAAATCCTGACTATTGTTAGTCCCATGCTGCCTTTGAAGCCACTGCATTGCTAAAGCTTTGCACTATGCCTCCTTGCATTGCTGCCTATCTGCTCTGTGTTGCTCAGTCTCTGGTTCTCCTAGCCACTGCATCTATTGAATTAACACTCCATGGCACCAACTGAAACTCCACCATCCTGCTACTCCTGATCATGGGCTCCCGTAGCAAGGTGACGATACAAGAGGTGGGCTCCTAAAGGATCCTGCCCATCTGCAGCCTTATCAAACTACAGTTTTATATCGGCCCACCTCCCTCCTAGAAGTATCTTGGTTGTCATGGCGAACTCCTCCTCTTGTTCAATCTTTGCAGTTGTAACCTTGGGATCATGCTTCTCATCCTTGTCCTTTTTCTTCAAAAGACATTGGGATGCATAATGGCCCATTTTGCCACCACATTTGAAGCACTTCACCTTGGAGATGTCCTTCTTTCATCTATGTTTCCCCTGTTGTCCCTTCGATGCAAGGGTTGTTTTATCCTCTTCCTCCACTTTGGGCTTCAATCCACTGTTGATGTTGCTCCCGTTAAGTTTGACCTTGAGCAGGTCTCTCCTCAGCTCCTCTTGTTTCAGAGTTACCCACTTCTCGTTCCAATTTGGCAATGTTACTCTACCCACGATACTCTAGACAAATATTTTCCACTCATTTGAGACGATATTTAGAGCCAGTCTCACTAACTCTAAATCCTGAGGTGTATGTCCTGCAACTGACAATGCATGTTAAAATTGGCAACTAGGGCCAAACTTCACGTGGGTCATCTTATTAATGGCTAATAATATTTTTATTAGATTCCTCTGGTCGAGAGGTGTAGGATTGATCTAAAGATCATTCGATTCCGATAAGTATTTATGGAGATATGAATTTATTTTGATTATGGAATTATTATCAAGCCGACCTACAACTCGTGTTGGCTCAGAAGCCCAACAGTCACATCTATTCAAACATCAACGTTGTGCATAAATACAGGAGGACTTTTCATCATTTTCACTCACTCATCTCATCACATCTCTCTCTCTCTCCTACGCAGAAAATAGGGTCTTCTCTACTGCGCACTAAAGAGTCTCTCTCTCACACATGTGGAAGGAAGCAACTGACGCTGAAGTTGCAACTGCAGATCCAAACTTTGTCCAGCATGGACCATCAAACTTCCTCTTCTAAACTGCGTTTTAGGTTCATTTGAACCTCCTCTGAAGGCTGCAGCTTTTGGTGGTGGAATCAAGTCGATCCAACGGTCGGTTTGTGAGATATCAATTACCCTAATTTTGATGATGAAGCCACTAACGCTGATGTTGTTGATCTAGGGTTTGCTACTGCTGATATAAATCAGATTTATTGTACTATTTCTCTCTGCTAAATTATTGAAGATAAAAGAATATTTGATCAAAGGGTTTCCCCACACAATGTGGGGTTTTTCCCTGGCGAGCTGCCACATCTTGCGTCTCTTGTCTTGGCTTGTTTTCTGTTGATCGTTTAATGTTCTATCTGCACTTTACTTATGCACATATGATTCCTAATTTATGAATAATAATAAGAAAGAAAATTAAATTTCTCTAAGCATAGAACATATCATAACTTAGCATGGTATCGAAGCTGAGGTGAAGACAAAGCCCGAGCAGGAGCAAGAGAAAACACCGAAGAGAAGATTGGCAAGGCTATCCTAAAAGAACTATAGGGTCCTCAACACTCTTTCCTGCCAAAGACAAGCTCTGTGAGAAAGCTGACTATCGCAGATGGAAGATGTCTATGAAGCTAACCCTAGAAGATCAGGAGTATTGGACCATATAAGAGGCAATATTGTTGAGCCTCCATCAAATGCATCTGTTGCTGCCATGAACAAATGGAAAACCGTAGAATTCAAAGTAAAGAAGATCATCCGAGACTCTATTGACAAGCGCTTGGTGGCCTACATCTCCGATCTGAACACCTCCAAGGAAATCTACGATAGACTGGTGAGTTTATTTAAATTTAATGATGCAAATCAAGTTTTTTTTCTTAGAAATAAGCTGAAGGAAATTAAGAAGGTAAAGATGAGAGTATGCAAGCATACTTCTTAAGAATCACCGAGATCAGGAACGATCTCCTATCTATTGGGGAGACTATTACTGACAGGGAAATGACACTCACGACTCTTGGAGGATTACCATCCGAATGGTACATGTTCAGGACTACTCTTCTAAACAATAATGTAATTCCTGGTTTCGAGGAATTAATGGCTAGATGCATTCAAGAAGAAACAAGGGTAGAAAAGCAAGAAATGACCATGCCTAAAGGTCCTCTTGCTGCCTTTTCTTCTCATGTTAAGAAAAGAAATAATTCTGGGACTAAATCAAAAGGAAAGGCTAGACCTAAGGGTGGAAGAAAAGGACGATGTTACATCTGCGATAAAGCAGGTCACTATGCAAGGGAGTTCACTAATAGAAAGGACTCACACCAGGACGATGATCAAAATCCCTCTGATGACAATCAAAGGAATGACAAATTCAATAGCAAAGGTAAGAGGAGAGCTGGGAATCAAGGAAGAGGACAACCATTCAAGAAGGCTAGAAATTCCAGGATGTATTAAATGCACCTGATCTCAAAAAAAACCTAGTGTCCATTTTGGCAATGGAAGACAAAGGCTAAAAGGTAACCTTAAGCGATGACAAGGTACGTGTATCAAAAAATAATGTTAAAGATGCATTTACTCTTAGGTTTCATTTTGACTCATTATATTAGGTCGATGAAAGTCAACTAGGTGTCATGTCTTACGACACATCTCTAAAATTCAAACTTTGGCATTGGAGGTTTGCCCACCTTCATTACAAAGATCTACCCGATGTAAGACATATGGTAACAGGGATGCCTGAATTCCGGGTAGAAAAAGAAGGTGTATGTCCGGGATGTGCCAAAGGAAAGCTCAAAAGGGGACCATTCCCCTCAAGCCAAAGCAAGACCTCCGATATATCACAGTTGGTTCACTTAGGCATACCTGAGGTTGGCATTAATAGGGAGACTACTACACCACATACTCCATAGCAGAATGGTGTGGCACTGTACGATTGTGGAAGTTGTCTCTATGGGTAGATGATGTAACAGTGCCTGATGTGGAGGAACCCATGGATCCTATTTACCCACCTAAGCCTCCCTCTTCTAGGAAGAGGCTTTCATGGCTTAGGGGGATACTTGATGATGCTGAAGGACATGCTGCACCCTGAGGAAACTTCCATGAAAGTAAGAAACCTAAAAGGTATCAGGGATACCTGACCATCATGGGCACGATCATACAAAATGAGCCTTCATCATTCTGAGATGTCGTCAAGCATCAAGTATGGAAGGATGTTATGACCGAAGAACATGAGTCTATTATGAAGAATGATGTCTAGGAAGTAGTTCCCATACCCCCAGACGAGAAAATTGTCACTTCTAAATAGCTTTACAAGATAAAGCATGCAGCAGATGGAAGTACGGAAAAGTATAAGGCTCATTTTGTTGCTCATGGTTTCTCCTAGAAGGAAGGTATAGACTATGATGTGATATTTGCACTTGTTGCCAGATATATGACCATTCGCTCGATCATAGACCTTGTGGCTTCACAAGGATGGAACCTACATCAGATGGATGTCAAGACCGCGTTCTTGCATGGTTCGATCAAAGAAGAGGTCTACGTGGAGCAACCCGAAGGATTTGAGATTTATAATTGAAAATATCATGTATGCAAGTTGAAGAAGGCTCTTTATGGGCTGAAGCAAGCACCATGAGCATGGTATGAGAGGATCGATAGCCACTTGATGAAGCTGGGATTCACTAGGAGTGAAGCGGATCCTAACCTTTACCTTAAGGTTGAAGATGACAAGCCTCTCATACTAGTGTTGTATGTGGATGACCTCTTTCTAACAGGTGCATACCCTCTCATTCACAAATGTAAGAGGGAGTTGGCTTCTGAATTTTAAATGAAGAACCAAGGACTTGAAGTGTGGCAGAAGCCAAGGGAAATTTTCCTATCTCAATAAAAATATGTGGTTAAGATTTTGGAAAAATTTAGTATGGTGGACTGCAAGCCTATGACTACCTCGAGGATCTTAACTTTCAGAAGTTATATGGTAGTGATGTCGGACCAGATTTGGGAAATGCCTCTAAGTTTCATAAACTCATTCGTGTTGATGTTCTTAGTGAACCTCCGTCGAACATATGTTTTGCAGTTAGCATGGTGAGCTCATATTTGGTTGAGCCTCACTGGATTGATGCCAAGAATCTTCTGAGATGTCTTCAGGGCACAATCTCTCATGTATTAAGATACACTACCAGAAATATGAAACTGCATGATTATTGGAATATTGATTGGACAGGCAGTGTGATGGACCGTAAGAGTACTTCTAGGTGCTACTTCTCCTTGGGATCTGCTTCAATATCCTGGATGAGCAGGAAGCAGAAGTCGGTGGCTTTGAGCACCGCCGAAGTAGAGTATATTGTTGCTAGCATGGCCTCCTGTGAGGCAGTCTGGTTGCGAAAGCTCTTCAATGAGCTGTTTGGATTTACATTGGATACGACCGTGATCCTATGTGACAACCAATGGGATTTGTCTGTCATAGAATCCTGTATTTCATGATCGCTCCAAGCATATCGATATCAGGTAACACTACATTCGAGATACAGTGCAGTAGGGAGCTATAAGGCCCTAACATATAGGTACAGATGAACAGGTCACCAACATTCTGACAAAGACCCTAGGGAAAGTAAAATTCATGACCTTCTAAGAACAACTTGGTGTTGTTCAAAGACCCTCCAATGAGGGTCCTGTATGATGCATTGAGCTCTGGGAGCTCCGGGGGGGTGCGGGGTACTTCTTGGAGCAAAATATAACCACGGGATGATTCACTATCCCCTAGTGGTATACATGTACACCCCGTGGCGACTATGTAGCAAGATGATTGGTTCTCCTGTGAGGTCTGGATGATGTGTTCTCCATGACGATTATGTAGTAGGATGATTAGTTCCCCTGTGAGGTCTGGCTGATGTTTTCTCCATGACGATTATGTAGCAGGATTATTAGTTCTCCTGTGAGATCTGGATGATGTGTTCTCTATGACGATTATGTAGCAGGATGATTAGTTCTCCTGTGAGGTCTGGATGATTTGTTCTCCATGACGATTATGTAGCAGGATGATTAGTTCTCCTGTGAGGTCTGGATGATGTGTTCTCCATGACGATTATGTAGCAGGATGATTAGTTCTCCTGTGAGGCCTGGATGATGTGTTATCCATGGCGATTGTGTAGCAGGATGATTAGTTCTCCTATGAGGACGGGATTGATTAAGTTCTCTTTTCAAGGCATCCTACCCATGCACTGTGGGACTCATGGGAATTACCTCTCATCGGATCAATGAGCAGGGAAATGAAGTTTAGGGACCATAGTAGTACTGATGGACGCATCGTTGTATCTACCGTACTCCCTACGCTAGGATGGCCTTCATTGATCTGGGATCAATGGTACTAGTCTAGGAACAGTCGTAGGAGTTGTACCATACTATGATGCTAACTTCGGGTCGGTTGAGACTGGTCTAGGACCAATGGTACATACTCTAAGACTGACTTCGTGTCAGTGCAGTACTGGTCTGGGACCAGTGAGAGTGGTACATACTATGACGCTGAATTTGGGTCAGTTGAGATTGGTCTAGGACCAGTGGTACACTCTCTGACACTGCGATACTGATCTGGGACCAGTGGTAGGAGTGGTACATACTATGACGTTGACTTCAGGTAGGTTGAGACTGGTCTGGGACCAATGGTACGCACTCTGAGACTGACTTTGAGTCATTGGAGGATGATACTGGTCTGGGACCAGTGGTAGGAGTTGTACTCACTATGACGCTGACTTCGGGTTGGTTGAGACTGGTCTGGGACCAGTGGTACATACTCTGAGACTAACTTTGAGTCAGTATGATACATCCTCGATCATTTCTTCTTCTTCATAATTCAGACAAAAGTAGAGCAGAACAAAACAAAGCAGAGCAGAGCAGAATAGAGCAGAGCAGTACAGATCAGTATAGGGCAGAACAAGACAAAGCACAATAGAGCAGAGCAGGACAAGGGTCAGGCTGTACAGGGCAGTGCATTTGATGGATGAATAGTAGCGACCGACAGATAGATTGCAGATGAAGTTCTCCCTAGTTAAGAGCAAGTGTTAAAATTGGAAACTAGGGCCAAACTTCATGTGGTTCATCTTATTCATGGCTAATAATATTTTTTTATTAGATTCCTCTCGTTGAGAGGTGTAGGATTGATTTAAAGATCATTCGATTTCGATAAGTATTTATGGAGATATGAATTTATTTTTATTATGGAATTATTATCAAGCCAACCTACAACTCGTGTAGGCTCAGAAGCCCAACAGTCACATCTATTCAAATATCAACATTGTGTATAAATACAGGAGGGATTTTCCTCATTTGCACTCACTCGTCTAATCAAATCTCTCTCTCTCCTGCGCAGAAAAGAGGGTCTTCTCTACTGCACAATAAAGAGTCTCTCTCTCACACATGTGGAAGGAAGCAACTGAAGCTGAAGCTGCAACTGCAGATCCAAACTTTGGCCAGCGTGAACCATCAAACCTCCTCTTCTGAACTGCTTTGTAGGTTCATCTGAACCTCCTCTGAACGCTGCAACTTTTGGTGGTGGAATCAAGCCGATCCGACGATCGGTTTGTGAGATATCGACTACCCTAGTTTTGATGATGAAGCCCCTAATGTTGATGCTGCTGATCTAGGGTTTGCTACTACTGATATAAATCAGATTTATTGTACTGTTTCTCTCTGTTGAATTATTGAAGATAAAAGAAGATTTGATCAATGGGTTTCCCCACACATTGTGGGGTTTGTCCCTGGCTAGCCACCACATCTTGTGTCTCTTGTCTTGGCTTGTTTTCTGTTGATCGTTTAATGTTCTATCTACAGTTTACTTATGCACATGTGATTGCTAATCTATGAATCATAATAAGAAAGAAAAGTAAATTGCTCTAAACATAGAACATACCATAACTTAACAGTTCATCATGGGTCTCCTTCAGTTTCGTGTGGAACGGACCCACAAGTTCTCCCTTCTGCATCTGAGCAGATCTCAGCTTCTACTCAAGTACATCTTCCGATGCTTGGAAGATCCCTGATACAATGTGGCCAAGGCATCCCACATCTCCTTAGCCATCCCTTTGCTAGCAACGTGGCACACCACGTGATCCATGACTCCATCCAGGATCATCCTCTTCACCTTAGTCATCTCAGCTGTGTACTTCTTTAGCGGATCTGCATCCACTAGGACAACTACCACATTATTAACATACGTCTTGAGGGCATGCTCATCTAGAAGGAAAGTCATCCTAACCTTCCAGATGGCATAGTTGGAAACCCCATCCAACCTGTCCTGATCCCTCAAGCCACTAGTTTCCATATCCTCTGAAAATTGTCGAACAACTCCCTCTTTCTCCCTGCTACATAGCTCCTAGGCTGCCTTACTCAGTGCCTGATGGAGCTGGTAAGTTGTTGCTCCTTTTCTACTCAGCAATTAAGAAATTTTGATTTCCTCGACAAGAAATCACTGAGGAAGTATGCCCTCATTATGCGATTTTCTTCTTCCTTCTAATGGTGCTTTTGCCCAACATTCAGCTTGCAGAAAATTGTGTCCCTCTAGCTCTGCATAGCTCCCTCTGCCTCGACAAATTTTCAATTTGGAGGTCTTACCTCTCTGTCGGCTCACTCAGAGAGAGACACCCATGAAAATGTAGTCCTCTTGGCTAGAAATGGGGTATTCAAACTGCTACTTTTTGCAACAAGTTAGCCCTTGCTTCAGTGCTAAATCTGCTCTACCCATGTTTCACATCAACACCTCTAATATCATGTGAAAATTCCTAGATCTAATAATCTTAGGAATCCAACTACAACCAGCTGAATCTACTTCACCTAGATTGTAAATTATGTTACAAACTTATTTCAAATTTCTTCTTGAAACATTGAAGTAAATTACTAAAGCAACCTACACCATTTAAACATGATTCTAAAACATAAACATTGAAATAGAAACACATAGGACACACTTATTTTTGGACAAAAGTCCCTGGAAAAACCCAATGCGGGAAAATCGGTGCAGCATCTTTGAGGGTTTATTATTATTAATCATTAGCACATTTTGAATACATCACTAAATACCTCACAGGGTGACTCAGTTACAGAGATAAATACTGGCATAAGCTTTGTGAGTTTTACCCCTCATACAATCATTGAGAAATCTTGGTTGATCCAGCCCCAAACTGACTACCTCCCAAATTTTATGGTTGTTTCTGCGCTACCTCTGCGCAGTGTGCACCAGCCCAACGTCAAGCTCTCTGGGTGTTGCGTCACTTCTCTAGCTGGTCGATCTATTGCCCTGGAAATTCGATTTCTGCCTTCCAGCCTCACACCCTGGCTCTCGGCTTCTAAAAATTGAATTACTCTACATATTTTAGACTTCTCACTCTCCCTCTATGTTGGTTCTGTGTGACCCTTCTAGCCCTGCGTCATCCTCCGCGTCAAGGCTTTTGGATCACTCACTACCTCTCTCCGCTGATGTATCTATGGCTGAGAATCTCTCTCTCTGGAAGCTGCTATCCCTGCCCCTCAACTGCAAGAGATCTTGTTATAGCTCCAAAATTCACCTTTGATATTTGTGATGCTGCATTTATTGCCTAGGGAAACCCCTCCTTCCAGACCTTATCCAAATACTTAAAAAACAATGTTTTACTCCCTATATGCGACATTGCCATGAGCTAAACACGTGTGTACGCGGGTTTGTGTATACCCAACCCGCGTATATGTCTTAAAACACTTAAAAAAATAAATCTCCTTAATTTCGAGCAGAGATCACGGGTTTTACCTGTTGATTACCTATTAGTGCCTGTGGCCCAACTATTCCCACCGAATTCCCAACTAAAAAACTACTTTGGGAGAAGTATAAAAAGGCTTCAATGGGAAGGCCTAAAGGGAGGAGAGAATAGAGAGAATTACTCTGCTGAAATTATCCCTGATTAGGTCTGAAGATCCCTGAGCTTCAAGCACTTCCCCAAGTTCAGGAAACCCTTGTTTCCTTGAGAGTTGATATCATTTCACTTGTTGGAGATATCCTTGTGTTGGTTATGGAAGGAGCCTTTTGAAGACAGAGACTGGACGGACCTGGAGGATGGTTCCGCTTGGAGCCGGAAGAGGAAGATTCAGGTGAACTCTTTCTATGTTTTGATTATAGTCATCTGCAATAAAAGAAACACTGTCTTGTTCCTGATATCAACCTTGTTCATGCATCTGATGTTATTCTTATAGTTTATGTATGAATGACTATTTCAATCTATAACTAACCATCTATTTATATGTTATGAAGTTGATTTCTATATGATACTTTGTCTATATATGGCTATGATTCTTTGAGTTGGTGGTTTTGCAGATTCAAAGATCGAAAGGAACTCCAAGATGGTTTGGACCCTAGTTAGATCTACCCGAACGAAGGACCCTTAGGTGCACCTCTATTCACGTAGTTTGCTTATATAAGTATCATGGCTGTGGGGAATGCTTGTTTTTTATTGTAGATAACCTCCACTCTGCTAGGGTGTTGACCCAAAACCCTAGGGGATTTAATCCCTCAATGGAATTGGCGACTCCGCTGGGGAAAACAATATTGTTGTTCCTAGTTTGGGTTAATTTAAGCCAATCAGAACTCAGCCATAGTTGTTCTTGCTGTAACTGGCTTGTATATTCCTATAGGAACTCAGACTTTAAGTCTGAGCAGTTTCTTCGGACCCCTTTTTTGTTTTTTCTTGTGAACTGTTATTTACGTTGTTTTGTCACTTTAGAAGACCAATTTTCTCTATCTCTCTGCATGTTTTCCAAATGACCCTCAATCCCCTTCTTATATCTTCATGTTGGGCAACCAACGACCTAGATTAAAACATAATCAAAGGCGCTTATCGTTTTGGCTTGATCCATGGCTTTTTTCTAGAAGTTTCACCCCTAATTAGATTAATACCCATTAATATTTTAAATTTCCTAAGTTTAGACTTAAGAACCCCATTAAAAATATTAATTATTTTAATAAAATCATTTATGGGCTATAGGCTAGCAACCCTGAATCCAACTTGATATAGGCTAACAACCCTGAATCCAAGTGTAAATGCATTTTTGAAATTTTTATTCCACACACGAACCTTTCCATCGATGAATACCACCTTGAATCCTTTGTCCTCCATTATCGAGATAGATACCAGGTTCTTCTTAAGATCGAGTACATATAGTACTTCTTGTAGATGAATGGCGTTACCGTGATTCAATTAAAGTGTAACATTCCCAACTCCCTTCACAGCGTAGGTGGCATTGTCTCCAAAGATAATTTCCAAATCTGTATCATTTTCAATCAGATTTGAAATAGCTTCCTTATACCTACTGAAGTGCCTTGAGATACCACTATCAATCAACCAATTTCCAAAAGTGTCTGGAGAAGATTCAGTAGAGAGCGCAGATATAAGATAAAATTATTTTTGCTTGATATCAACAATATTAGATTCATCATACTTGGTGTTTCTTGATCTCTTGGGAGGGCGACCATTTCCTTGATGAGGAGCAGTGGCATTCCTTTTTCCTCGATTGTTGAATATGTAATTCCTTTGATTGTTGTTTCCCCTGAAATTGTTATTGTTGTGGTTGTCATCATCATGAGGTGTATCCCTTCTATTAGGACACTCCCTATCATAGTGGCCAAACTTGTTGCAATTAATGCATCTCCCCTTCCTTCCATTTTTGAAACTCGACCTTCCTTGACATTGCTTCTTTGAACCTGTATTATTCTTCTTTTTATCATGAGCGGAGAATGCAATAGGATCATTCCTATTTGAAGGCATATCTAGTTCCATCATCCTTGTTTCTTCTTGAGAACATCTAGTCAACAATTCTTCAAAACCTGGAATCCTGTTATTGTTAAGAATAGTGGTATTGAACACGTGTCATTCATGAGGGAATCATCCAAGGGCAATGAGAGTAAGCTCCTTATCAACAATAACTTCTCCAATCGAAAGAAGATCATTTTTTATCTCAGTAATCCTCATGAAGTAGGTTTGAATGTCTTCACCTCTTCCCTTCTTTATATCCTTTAGCTTATTTTTTAGAAAGAGAACTTGGCTTGCATTGCTAGATTTGAACATGCCAACCAACTTGACATATATCTCCTTTGATGTGTTCAAATCATAGATGTAAGCAACTAAATGCTTCTGAATAGAATCCCTGATGATATTCTTGGCTTTGACTTCACCTTTCTTGTACTTTGTCTTAGCAGCAACCGATGCATTTGATGGAGGTTCTGAAATATTTCCTTACACATAATCCATAACATCTTGCTCTTCTAAAGTCAAATTAAGAGACATCGTCCATGAATGATAATTAGAGTTATCATGAAGCTTATCATCAAACTTGAAGTAGGATGTGGAGGCCATTGAATCTTGTCCTTGATCAGTGATTTCTCTTCTTAGTGATTGTTCTTCTCACTCTTGCTTGGGCTTTGTCTTCACCTCAAGTCTGATACCATGTTAATTTTAGATAACAATGGTATGTTCTATGCTTAAAAGCAATTTTACTTCAATTTTCTTGTTAGCCCAATATCAATATCCAAATGAGCAATTACATCAACATGATAATAAAATGCAAATAGAACATAAACAATAATAGTAAAAGACAAACCAAGACAAGAGGACACAAGATATGGCATCATCCAGAGACAAACCCCAATATGGGGAAACTCTTTGATCAATTCTTCTTATTAAATTCAAAAGTTCAACAGAGAGAGAGAGTACAATATGCAATATCCACTTTCCCAATCACAGTAAAAATTTTCCCAACAAATAGCAGCGACAAAAAGCCCTAACCAGAAAGTCAATGTTGGTCAACATGGCAAAATTTGACCTCCAAAACAGCTCGATCAAACTTGGTCAACTCAACCTCCAACAACCAATCAAATCATCTTAAAAACTGTCCAAAAATATCAAGTCAAACCTGGTCAACATAAGTCAACACTGCAGTCAAACCCTTCTACAGTGACAATTAGTCAAATAGTACAATCTGCCTCATTTTTTGTGCCCATAAATGCAACTTTCCCAAACAAAGATAACCCTCACAAAACCGCAGTCAAACAGGTCAATGTCACTAGTCAACACTTGATCCAGATTTAAGCAGGAACGCAACAAATTACAGAGATAACCATATACACAAAGATGCAGCGGAAATAATACTTCATTTCATTAATGGAAAATACTGACATATGCTTACAAACAGAAATGGCAATAAACTAGCTAGGGCGATGGTAGCTTATCTCTGAGAAGAGATGTGATGGCTACATGCCTCTGAACTGTTCTGAACTGTATTACAATGAGGCTCGAAGGCCTATTTATTGTTGAGAAACAATGGAAAACCCTTCACATACCGAAACCTAACCCTAGAAGATGAAACGCCAAATTGTGGGCCCCGTTTGGGTAAATTGGTACATCAATTTCCCGGGGTCGTAACTTTGGCATACGATCTCCGTTTGACGCGTACGATAGCTCGTTAGAAAGATCTATCCGAGTACTACCACTTTGGGAGGCAACATAGGGCTCGATCACCCCAGAATTCCAAAAAACCGTCGTTTAGGGCCTCAAAACGGCTCCGGAAGTTCAGGACCCGAAAAACTGCTAAAAATAGTAAACTGTGCTACAATTAAGGAAACTGAAAATGCTGAGAAAGACAATGGTGGGGGTCCAGGTGGACCTGGCAGGTGGCCACCAATATCCACCTGGATCATTCCTCCCCCCTTAGGAAGCAATGGTCCCCATTGCGTTGAGCTCCTCCATGAGATGAGGAAACCTCTGCTGAACTTGTTCCCTGGTGAGCCACTTGCCCTGCTGAAGGAGTTGGCCTGCTTTGACAACTCGATACAGTTGGATATGCTGTTGGCGAGTGTTCTTGATCTGTGTGTCCATGATCCGATCAGTTGCAGCTTGTTCCATGCAATCTGGATTTAATTCTGTGGGTTTGAGCTGTTCTGCAATGTCGGATGTGTCTAGCAATGGTGGAAAGTATGGCCGAAGGCGGTCCACATTGAACACTGGGTGCAGGCCAAGGAATGGGGGAATGCTGAGCTCAAATGCATTGTCTCCCATAGCCTTAGTAATGGTGTAAGGACCATATCGAAGTGGTCTCAATTTCCGATAGGCTCCAGTAAGGCGTTCCTTTTGCAAATGCAACCAGACTTTGTCGCCCACCTGAAACTTGTGTGGCACCCGGTGTTGATCATGTCGCTGCTTGTACTTGGCATTTGATTTCTCAAGAATGTCATGGACCTGCTGGCGAATATGTTGGATGCGCTCAATGAAGCTGGTGGCCTTATCTGTTTCGGACTGGACATGAGCTGAATTCATGTGAGTAGCTGCAAGTGGCATGGCCACATCAATGGGGCATAGTGGCTGGAATCCTAAACCCACCTGAAAAGGGCTATGGCCAGTGGAGCTGTGAAGAGCTCGGTTGTAGCTGTGCTGAACGTAGGGGAGGCTCTCGTCCCATGTGCGTGGATGCTTTGAGTTATACATGCGCAGAATGTGCACAATCATCCTGTTGACAACCTCTGTCTGGCCATCAGTTTGAGGATGGAAGGCTGTGGACTTCGTGAGTTTGGTGTCCAGCATTGACCAGAGACTGGACCAAAATGTGCTGAGAAACCGACTGTCCCGATCTGAGATGATAGACTGTGGGATCCCAAAGTGCACCCACACTCGTTCAAAGAAGAGTTTAGCAGTGGCTTCTGCTGTGATATTCTTCTTGCAGGCCATCATAATGGCCATCTTTGAGAACCTGTCGACGACCACAAAAACACAGTCATTTCCATGCTTAGTGGAAGGAAGGCCTGACATGTAATCCATGGAGATGGATTCCCAAGGTCGACTAGGGGTAGGCAACGGGGTATAGAGGCCTTGCTTCTTAATGGTCGGTTTGGCAATGGCACAGGCAGTACATGATCGGATGTACTTCCCAACATCCTGTCGAAGATTCGGCCAATAGAAATAGTTTTGCAGTACTGCCACTGTTTTCTCGACCCCGAAATGCCCAGCAGCCCGACTGTAGTGTGCTTCCCAAATCATCTTGGCACGCTCGCTTGAAGGAACACAAAGGTGACCGAGGTGGCATAATAGGGCATCCTGGAGGTGAAAATCTGCAACCTGCCGACCCTCCAAGAGTGTCTGGTATGTGTGGCCGAATTCTGGGTCGCTTTTGTAGAGAAGTGGCCAATCAGAAGTCTCGTGCCCGCAAGAGTTGAGCACGGTGGTTAGCGCCATGATCGGTGGTCGACTGAGGCAATCTGCAACATTATTGGTGCTGCCCTTTTTATACTTGATATTCAAGTGAAACTGTTGCAGGTATGTAGACCACTTCTGATGGCGATCATTCTGCAATTTCCCTTGGGTCTGTATGAATTGCAGAGGTCGGTGGTCTGTGTGGATGACCGTTTCCTTCCCCAAAATGTAATGCTTCCATTGTCGGCAGGCCTGTACAATGGAATACATCTCTTTATCATAAGTGGGGTACTTCCGGACTGTGTCTGAAAGTGTTTCACTGTGATATGCCACTGGATGTCCATGTTGAGTAAGGACTGCCCCAATAGCATAGTCAGAGGCATCTGTCTCGACCTCAAATGGTTGTTGTAAATCTGGTAACGCGAGCACTGGTGCCGTGCAGAGGCGATCCTTCAACTCCCTGAATGCCTTCTGTTGAGATTCAGACCAAAAGAATTTTGCTTTCGCCCCGCCCTTGGTGACTTGACTCAAGGGCCAAGAAATATGAGAAAATCCCAACACAAACCTGCGGTAGAAGTTGGCAAGACCTAGAAAGCTGCGGAGCTCTGTTAGAGTGGTTGGAGAGGGCCAATCCCGAATGACTTGGACCTTGGCTGGATCGACATGCACCCCCTGTTCATCAATGATGTATCCCAGATACTGGACCTCGGTCATGCCAAAAGTGCATTTCTCCAAATTGGCACATAGCTTGTGTTGCCGCAGTGTTTGGAGAACCTGTCGGATGTGGTGGAGGTGCTCTTCCCAACTCTGGCTGAAGATCAGAATGTCATCCAAGTATACTACTACAAAGGAGTTGGTGAATGGCCGCAAGATGTCATCCATTAGCCTCATAAAGGTTGCAGGAGCATTCGTCAATCCGAAAGGCATGACCAACCATTCGAAGAGGCCCTCCTTGGATTTGAAGGCAGTCTTCCACACATCTGAGGGTTCAATTGGTACCTGGTGATATCCTGACTTCAGATCGATCTTGCTGAAATATTTCGCCCCCTTTAGTTGGTCTAGGAGGTCATCAATCCGCGGGATCGGGTACCTATTACGGACAGTGATCTTGTTCAGCGCCCGATAGTCAATACAGAGTCTCCACGTCCCATCCTTCTTCTGTACCAACACTATCGGGCTCCCACAGGGCGAAGAACTCGGACGGATGTGACCTTTCTGTAGGAGCTCCTGAATCTGCCTCTTGATTTCATTGTTCTCCAGAACGGAGCGCCGATAAATTGGTCCATTGGGTAGCGGCGCACCTGGGGTCAGATCAATGGAGTGCTTGACTTGACAGTGCAGAGGAACCCCTGCCGGGGAGGTGAAGATGTCTTTGTACTCCTCCACAATCTTGTCCATTTGTAGCTGCCGTGCAGAGGGACCTCGTTTGGAGGCCGCGGCCACTGTCTTCTTCTTCCCTTGAGGGCGTATCATCAGGAAAACAAATTTCCTGGTTTTGGAAATGATCTTACTGCATTGTTTTGCAGTAATCAAAGAGATGGCGGCAGGTGGTGGTACCTCTGGTATCCTGAACAACTTATTTCCCAATGTAATAATAACAGCACGGGGCCTTGATTCATACACAGCATGTCGCTTCCACAAGTATGGTTGTCCTAGTAATACATCACAAACTTCAAGGGGAGCAATGTCACACAATACCTCATCCGTGAAGGGCTTGATGTTGTATGGAAGGCGACACTGCTGGCTCACGCGAAGATCTCGCCCTTGGTAAAGCCACCCAATGGTGTATGGTTGTGGATGTGCTGTGGTCGGTAAGCCCAACCGCTTCACGACCTCTGCCGAAATGAGGTTCTTTTGACTCCCGCTATCAACAATGAACTGTATCGGGGAGCCCTTGACCCACATCTGGGAGTGGAAGAGACGCTCCTCCTCCTCTGGATCTTCGGGTTCATTTTTCTGGATCTTTGCGGTAGCAACAGTGGCGCTGGGATCCGCATCAATGATCTGCTTCCCTTTTTCATACCCCTTATCGGGTTCTGACTCAGAGTCGGAACATGCATCTGATTCTGAAACCTTTAGCTCAGCCACCAGTGACTGTTTGGCCCGACACTCACTTGTGTTGTGAGTGGAGCTCTTATGGAACTCGCACCATTTTCCAGTGTCCTTTCTCGGCTTCGCGGCGTTGCTCTTTGCTTGCAGCTTCAGCTGGTTGTCTTGGGCTGTCCCGCCTTGGCTTTGTCCTTTGTTCTGTGGTTTAGGGGCACCTTTCCCCTGCTTTGGATTCGCAGATCCAAAGTCTCGCTTCTTTTGTTTAAACTTCTGCTCGACTTTGACGGCATACCGGTATGCTGCGCCGAGCGAGGGGATGTTTAGGAACTGTATTTCTTCCTGGATGTACTTGTGCAGGCAGCCACGGTATTTGAGTATCAAATGTTGCTCCGAATCCTTGATACCCAACTTTGTGCGAAGGGTATGGAAAAGATTGGTGAACTCCGGCACATCTTGGTCCCTTCCCTGCCGCAGCGTGGTCCACTTTATGTATTCATCCTCATAGCTTCCGACAGGGTAGTACTGCTCCTTGATGGCATCCCGGAACGAATCCCAGGTGGGTGCGGCTGAAAATAGTGAGCCAGTACTTTCATCCTTCTGCTCGCAGTAGGTTTCCCACCAGTCCTTGACGTGGGGGGCTGCTTTGAGAAGAGCAAAAACAATCTTTTCCCGACTCGAAAATTCATGAACAGAAAAATAACCCTCTAGCAGATTTAACCATTTATCTACGGCATCGGCGTCTATCTGACCCTCGAATATGGGGATTTCAAAATTAACTTGTACCTTAAAGGGTGTGGCGTTTCCAGAGGAGCTGCTGGAAGCCGATGCGCCGCTTCTGGGTAGCCGCTGAAGGATCTGCGCAAAGCTGTCCATCATCGCGTTCCGTTGTCGCTCGAGCGCTTCTTCGAGCAAGATTTTGATGGGATCTCCTGCCCCCTCGTCTTTCTTCTCGTCCGCCATGGGAGGCCGTCGGGATTTGCGAGGCTGGTCTTGCAAAGGTTCAACCAGTTCAAGCCCTAACTCCTTATATCCCGACCTTGTTGGGGACATGCAAAGAAAAACAGAGAAAAAGCAGACCGCTCTGATACCACTGATCCAGATTTAAACAGGAACGCAACAAATTACAGAGATAACCATATACACAAAGATGCAGCGGAAATAATACTTCATTTCATTAATGGAAAATACTGACATATGCTTACAAACAGAAATGGCAATAAACTAGCTAGGGCGATGGTAGCTTATCTCTGAGAAGAGATGTGATGGCTACATGCCTCTGAACTGTTCTGAACTGTATTACAATGAGGCTCGAAGGCCTATTTATTGTTGAGAAACAATGGAAAACCCTTCACATACCGAAACCTAACCCTAGAAGATGAAACGCCAAATTGTGGGCCCCGTTTGGGTAAATTGGTACATCAATTTCCCGGGGTCGTAACTTTGGCATACGATCTCCGTTTGACGCGTACGATAGCTCGTTAGAAAGATCTATCCGAGTACTACCACTTTGGGAGGCAACATAGGGCTCGGTTGCCCCAGAATTCCAAAAAAACGTCGTTTAGGGCCTCAAAACGGCTCCGGAAGTTCAGGACCCGAAAAACTGCTAAAAATAGTAAACTGTGCTACAATTAAGGAAACTGAAAATGCTGAGAAAGACAATGGTGGGGGTCCAGGTGGACCTGGCAGGTGGCCACCAATATCCACCTGGATCATTCCTCCCCCCTTAGGAAGCAATGGTCCCCATTGCGTTGAGCTCCTCCATGAGATGAGGAAACCTCTGCTGAACTTGTTCCCTGGTGAGCCACTTGCCCTGCTGAAGGAGTTGGCCTGCTTTGACAACTCGATACAGTTGGATATGCTGTTGGCGAGTGTTCTTGATCTGTGTGTCCATGATCCGATCAGTTGCAGCTTGTTCCATGCAATCTGGATTTAATTCTGTGGGTTTGAGCTGTTCTGCAATGTCGGATGTGTCTAGCAATGGTGGAAAGTATGGCCGAAGGCGGTCCACATTGAACACTGGGTGCAGGCCAAGGAATGGGGGAATGCTGAGCTCAAATGCATTGTCTCCCATAGCCTTAGTAATGGTGTAAGGACCATATCGAAGTGGTCTCAATTTCCGATAGGCTCCAGTAAGGCGTTCCTTTTGCAAATGCAACCAGACTTTGTCGCCCACCTGAAACTTGTGTGGCACCCGGTGTTGATCATGTCGCTGCTTGTACTTGGCATTTGATTTCTCAAGAATGTCATGGACCTGCTGGCGAATATGTTGGATGCGCTCAATGAAGCTGGTGGCCTTATCTGTTTCGGACTGGACATGAGCTGAATTCATGTGAGTAGCTGCAAGTGGCATGGCCACATCAATGGGGCATAGTGGCTGGAATCCTAAACCCACCTGAAAAGGGCTATGGCCAGTGGAGCTGTGAAGAGCTCGGTTGTAGCTGTGCTGAACATAGGGGAGGCTCTCGTCCCATGTGCGTGGATGCTTTGAGTTATACATGCGCAGAATGTGCACAATCATCCTGTTGACAACCTCTGTCTGGCCATCAGTTTGAGGATGGAAGGCTGTGGACTTCGTGAGTTTGGTGTCCAGCATTGACCAGAGACTGGACCAAAATGTGCTGAGAAACCGACTGTCCCGATCTGAGATGATAGACTGTGGGATCCCAAAGTGCACCCACACTCGTTCAAAGAAGAGTTTAGCAGTGGCTTCTGCTGTGATATTCTTCTTGCAGGCCATCATAATGGCCATCTTTGAGAACCTGTCGACGACCACAAAAACACAGTCATTTCCATGCTTAGTGGAAGGAAGGCCTGACATGTAATCCATGGAGATGGATTCCCAAGGTCGACTAGGGGTAGGCAACGGGGTATAGAGGCCTTGCTTCTTAATGGTCGGTTTGGCAATGGCACAGGCAGTACATGATCGGATGTACTTCCCAACATCCTGTCGAAGATTCGGCCAATAGAAATAGTTTTGCAGTACTGCCACTGTTTTCTCGACCCCGAAATGCCCAGCAGCCCGACTGTAGTGTGCTTCCCAAATCATCTTGGCACGCTCGCTTGAAGGAACACAAAGGTGACCGAGGTGGCATAATAGGGCATCCTGGAGGTGAAAATCTGCAACATGCCGACCCTCCAAGAGTGTCTGGTATGTGTGGCCGAATTCTGGGTCGCTTTTGTAGAGAAGTGGCCAATCAGAAGTCTCGTGCCCGCAAGAGTTGAGCACGGTGGTTAGCGCCATGATCGGTGGTCGACTGAGGCAATCTGCAACATTATTGGTGCTGCCCTTTTTATACTTGATATTCAAGTGAAACTGTTGCAGGTATGTAGACCACTTCTGATGGCGATCATTCTGCAATTTCCCTTGGGTCTGTATGAATTGCAGAGGTCGGTGGTCTGTGTGGATGACCGTTTCCTTCCCCAAAATGTAATGCTTCCATTGTCGGCAGGCCTGTACAATGGAATACATCTCTTTATCATAAGTGGGGTACTTCCGGACTGTGTCTGAAAGTGTTTCACTGTGATATGCCACTGGATGTCCATGTTGAGTAAGGACTGCCCCAATAGCATAGTCAGAGGCATCTGTCTCGACCTCAAATGGTTGTTGTAAATCTGGTAACGCGAGCACTGGTGCCGTGCAGAGGCGATCCTTCAACTCCCTGAATGCCTTCTGTTGAGATTCAGACCAAAAGAATTTTGCTTTCGCCCCGCCCTTGGTGACTTGACTCAAGGGCCAAGAAATATGAGAAAATCCCAACACAAACCTGCGGTAGAAGTTGGCAAGACCTAGAAAGCTGCGGAGCTCTGTTAGAGTGGTTGGAGAGGGCCAATCCCGAATGACTTGGACCTTGGCTGGATCGACATGCACCCCCTGTTCATCAATGATGTATCCCAGATACTGGACCTCGGTCATGCCAAAAGTGCATTTCTCCAAATTGGCACATAGCTTGTGTTGCCGCAGTGTTTGGAGAACCTGTCGGATGTGGTGGAGGTGCTCTTCCCAACTCTGGCTGAAGATCAGAATGTCATCCAAGTATACTACTACAAAGGAGTTGGTGAATGGCCGCAAGATGTCATCCATTAGCCTCATAAAGGTTGCAGGAGCATTCGTCAATCCGAAAGGCATGACCAACCATTCGAAGAGGCCCTCCTTGGATTTGAAGGCAGTCTTCCACACATCTGAGGGTTCAATTGGTACCTGGTGATATCCTGACTTCAGATCGATCTTGCTGAAATATTTCGCCCCCTTTAGTTGGTCTAGGAGGTCATCAATCCGCGGGATCGGGTACCTATTACGGACAGTGATCTTGTTCAGCGCCCGATAGTCAATACAGAGTCTCCACGTCCCATCCTTCTTCTGTACCAACACTATCGGGCTCCCACAGGGCGAAGAACTCGGACGGATGTGACCTTTCTGTAGGAGCTCCTGAATCTGCCTCTTGATTTCATTGTTCTCCAGAACGGAGCGCCGATAAATTGGTCCATTGGGTAGCGGCGCACCTGGGGTCAGATCAATGGAGTGCTTGACTTGACAGTGCAGAGGAACCCCTGCCGGGGAGGTGAAGATGTCTTTGTACTCCTCCACAATCTTGTCCATTTGTAGCTGCCGTGCAGAGGGACCTCGTTTGGAGGCCGCGGCCACTGTCTTCTTCTTCCCTTGAGGGCGTATCATCAGGAAAACAAATTTCCTGGTTTTGGAAATGATCTTACTGCATTGTTTTGCAGTAATCAAAGAGATGGCGGCAGGTGGTGGTACCTCTGGTATCCTGAACAACTTATTTCCCAATGTAATAATAACAGCACGGGGCCTTGATTCATACACAGCATGTCGCTTCCACAAGTATGGTTGTCCTAGTAATACATCACAAACTTCAAGGGGAGCAATGTCACACAATACCTCATCCGTGAAGGGCTTGATGTTGTATGGAAGGCGACACTGCTGGCTCACGCGAAGATCTCGCCCTTGGTAAAGCCACCCAATGGTGTATGGTTGTGGATGTGCTGTGGTCGGTAAGCCCAACCGCTTCACGACCTCTGCCGAAATGAGGTTCTTTTGACTCCCGCTATCAACAATGAACTGTATCGGGGAGCCCTTGACCCACATCTGGGAGTGGAAGAGACGCTCCTCCTCCTCTGGATCTTCGGGTTCATTTTTCTGGATCTTTGCGGTAGCAACAGTGGCGCTGGGATCCGCATCAATGATCTGCTTCCCTTTTTCATACCCCTTATCGGGTTCTGACTCAGAGTCGGAACATGCATCTGATTCTGAAACCTTTAGCTCAGCCACCAGTGACTGTTTGGCCCGACACTCACTTGTGTTGTGAGTGGAGCTCTTATGGAACTCGCACCATTTTCCAGTGTCCTTTCTCGGCTTCGCGGCGTTGCTCTTTGCTTGCAGCTTCAGCTGGTTGTCTTGGGTTGTCCCGCCTTGGCTTTGTCCTTTGTTCTGTGGTTTAGGGGCACCTTTCCCCTGCTTTGGATTCGCAGATCCAAAGTCTCGCTTCTTTTGTTTAAACTTCTGCTCGACTTTGACGGCATACCGGTATGCTGCGCCGAGCGAGGGGATGTTTAGGAACTGTATTTCTTCCTGGATGTACTTGTGCAGGCAGCCACGGTATTTGAGTATCAAATGTTGCTCCGAATCCTTGATACCCAACTTTGTGCGAAGGGTATGGAAAAGATTGGTGAACTCCGACACATCTTGGTCCCTTCCCTGCCGCAGCGTGGTCCACTTTATGTATTCATCCTCATAGCTTCCGACAGGGTAGTACTGCTCCTTGATGGCATCCCGGAACGAATCCCAGGTGGGTGCGGCTGAAAATAGTGAGCCAGTACTTTCATCCTTCTGCTCGCAGTAGGTTTCCCACCAGTCCTTGACGTGGGGGGCTGCTTTGAGAAGAGCAAAAACAATCTTTTCCCGACTCGAAAATTCATGAACAGAAAAATAACCCTCTAGCAGATTTAACCATTTATCTACGGCATCGGCGTCTATCTGACCCTCGAATATGGGGATTTCAAAATTAACTTGTACCTTAAAGGGTGTTGCGTTTCCAGAGGAGCTGCTGGAAGCCGATGCGCCGCTTCTGGGTAGCCGCTGAAGGATCTGCGCAAAGCTGTCCATCATCGCGTTCCGTTGTCGCTCGAGCGCTTCTTCGAGCAAGATTTTGATGGGATCTCCTGCCCCCTCGTCTTTCTTCTCGTCCGCCATGGGAGGCCGTCGGGATTTGCGAGGCTGGTCTTGCAAAGGTTCAACCAGTTCAAGCCCTAACTCCTTATATCCCGACCTTGTTGGGGACATGCAAAGAAAAACAGAGAAAAAGCAGACCGCTCTGATACCACTGATCCAGATTTAAGCAGGAACGCAACAAATTACAGAGATAACCATATACACAAAGATGCAGCGGAAATAATACTTCATTTCATTAACGGAAAATACTGACATATGCTTACAAACAGAAATGGCAATAAACTAGCTAGGGCAATGGTAGCTTATCTCTGAGAAGAGATGTGATGGCTACATGCCTCTGAACTGTTCTGAACTGTATTACAATGAGGCTCGAAGGCCTATTTATTGTTGAGAAACAATGGAAAACCCTTCACATACCGAAACCTAACCCTAGAAGATGAAACGCCAAATTGTGGGCCCCGTTTGGGTAAATTGGTACATCAATTTCCCGGGGTCGTAACTTTGGCATACGATCTCCGTTTGACGCGTACGATAGCTCGTTAGAAAGATCTATCCGAGTACTACCACTTTGGGAGGCAACGTAGGGCTCGATCACCCCAGAATTCCAAAAAACCGTCGTTTAGGGCCTTAAAACAGCTCCGGAAGTTCAGGACCCGAAAAACTGCTAAAAATAGTAAACTGTGCTACAATTAAAGAAACTGAAAATGCTGAGAAAGACAATGGTGGGGGTCCAGGTGGACCTGGCAGGTGGCCACCAATATCCACCTGGATCAACACTGGTCAAAAACCCTTCCTGCAACTTTGGTCAACGTTGGTCAATGCAAGAACAAAACTGCCCTTCTTTGCACATGTGGAGAGTTGCTTCAGAAATCTATACCCAATCAATGAAAGAGAGAGAGATATGTGAGCGAGTGAAGTGTCTAAATCAGGAGCCTCCTATTTATATGCAACGATGAGGAAATAGACATGACTATTGGGCTTCTGGTCCTATATTAGTTTGTTGGTCGGCCTTGATAATTTGTGCATAAACTAAATAAATTCATAATTCCATTTGTACATGTCAGAGTGAGATAATCTTTAGATCAATCCTACACCTCTCGGAGAGAGGAATCCAATAAAAATATCAGTTGCCTCATATGAGATGTCCAGGGTGAATTTTGGCCTTAGTAGCCAAATTTAACAAAACTATATTTTCAACCAACCCTTGTTATGATATATCTAAAAAATTTCAACTCTTCTAAATCTAAAATTTCACACTAATTTGATATATAAATTCAAAAATGATATGTAAGTTTAACCAATAGTTAATGTACCAACTAAAAGATATGATAACATTGTTACTAATTTTATGACTAGTAAAAAACCATAGCTTCAAATTTCAATAGAAATTAAGACTTTATATTCATTTCAACTATTCTAAATATAAAATTTCATACTAATTTGATGTGTCATTTCAACAATTATATACAAGTTTGACCAATATTTAATGTACCAATTGAAAAATAAATATGATAACATTGCCATTGATTTTATGACTAGTCAAAAACCCTAGCTTTAAATTTCGATAGAAATTAAGATATCATATTCATTTTAAATATGTGAATGATATATAATTATAAATTTTACATAATTTTTCATATTGAAAACACATCATAGTATAAATGTTCAAAAACATTGTTATAAAAAAATTACTTTGATAAAAAAAAAAATTTATTTAAAAACAATTATTAAAATCATTTTCATTCAAGTCAAAAATCTTAGCTCGAATGGTTTGGCAAACAATTTGTTTCCCTAGTTGTGTCGGTTCAAATCTCCTAGGACATATTGTAACTAGGCCATTAGTGGCATTTATGAAATAATTGTATCTAATGTAATAGTGATTATCAATTCTCCATAAATAAAAACATATATTTATTTAATAAATAATAAATATTTAAGAAAACATATATTTATTTAATCAATAATAAATTTTATTTAAAAATATATATTGGAACTTGTCACAACTCATCTGATCAAAATTACCAATTCTCAAGAAAAAATGGTTTAGAAAAACAACTCAAAATTTTATTTAATTAAAAAATAAATCTTATTTAAAATTATTTATTGAAACTTATTTTTAATATAAAAGAAAATGATATATAATTATAAATTATATATCATTTATAAATTAAATAACTAAATTAAAACCATTTGGAAAGTGAAAGCAAGACAGATTCATAACCAACTACAATATAGAATCAAAGCCAACTCTTTTTAACAAGTTGCCAAACAGATTTTTTCCCTAATAATTTTAGGGAAAATTAAAAAATTCTATTAATAAATAAAAAACCTATCCCTTTGGAGAATCACTTTAAAACAGATTTCTCTTGCGGCTTTAAAAATACAATTCGACTGAAGAATCAATTTGAAAGAGCCCACTCAAATCGATGTAAAGGAGATTTATGTAATGACTTTAAAACCCATGTCCGTGAACAAAAATCTTTGTCTCGAATAATTTTAAATATGGACTTTAAAATCCATGTCCATGGTCAAAATTTACCCAGATTTTCCTAAAACTGCAATGACTTTTCTCTAATAAATTTAAAATTGGCCTTTGGAAACCATGTCCTATAGTCAACAAAATTGTGGTGAGATGCGTCTGTGCTGGAATGAATCCGATACAGCTTATAAATTCAATGCCTAGTTTTACCAATACAACAGAAAACACCTTAAAATCATTTACAAAAACGAAAACTGAAAAATAATACAGTTCCACAATCTTGGAAATCCAAAGTCTATACCAACGCAGGAGAAAGAGTCCTCAAGGGACTGATTCAGTAACCACACAACTAAACTTATTGTAGTTGGAGGGTGTAATAGAATGAATAGCGTTTAGATCATTCAGCCTATCCTATGCTACTCTGATATTTGTCCAGTGGAAGTTTCTAAAAGAAAATGATAGAACAGACTATCGAATTGAGCTCAGGCAACTCGACCATCCAAATTAATTTTTGTGGTGATGCAAATTCTATTCCAAGCAAGTCAGTTCCCATCAGCCATGACCCAATTAGAGATATAATATCTACCGTTGTGTGCTTGAATTGTGACAATTTGGCATCACACCAAAGGCTACAAATAAAATATATATAAACTACGCACAAATCTCAAGCAGGGTAAATAATCAATAGGTACCTCTTAAAAATGTTCTTCAAAGAGACAATAGAACACACTGACTAACAATGATCTGCACAAAGGCACAAAATATCCAAATAGTTGAAATTTGCTTATTCCCATGTCAGTGTAAGTTCAATTTTCATGTCTAAATATTTAAGCCTGCAGACAACTTGCATAATAATGGAAAAAGACCAAAGGAACACACTATGAGAACCAACCTGCACAATGTAGAATAAACTATCATGAGAAAATCAAGCAGACTTCGTAATTTAATAATAGGTAACTTCAAGCAGACATAAACGGTACAAATCAACAAGCATGATTGACACGATGATTATAAATAGCAGCAGACTGGATAATTTGTCCTGCACATCCCCAGGAAACAAATAAATAACGTGGAGTGAGACATTTTAGCAACAGAACAATTGAAAATCCTACAAATTCTAGTGAGAATGTGCCACAAGAATAATGCTCATAACAAGCAAGAATTTATAATATTCCAGAGGGAAAAAAGAGTAAGCACCTTACAGTGTGCACACTTTCACATATTTGAAGACTGGTAAAGTTACACATAGAAGTTGGACAGAAGAAGATCCCAATGGGGAAGAAAGGAAGTCCCTTATACAGGGAAGTTCACTCACATTGATTCTGTAAAATCTCTTTCAAAACCAGGAAAGAAGATAACCAAAGGACTAGATTATATATCACTTCTTTACTTCTCAGACATTATTTGTCTACCTAAAGGTAAGATGGTCGACCATACGATTGAAAATTGGAATGGACCATATGGATTATGCAGTTAACAACAAACAATCAATTCATACAAATTTGGCATATATATGCCAAGCAGAACTTGTCACGGGATTGATGACATGATATGCTAGCAACCAAACAATTTCAATACATAAAAAGCATATTTAGCATTTACAGAGAGCACTACAACAAATCAGGTAACTTTTTCAAATGCAAATCTTTGAAGCATCCAAATAAAACTAAGAAGAATGACTTTCAAACAGAGTTTGGCAAAACTATTTGGCTGATCCCATGGAAAAAACAAAAAATTACACTTGGATAGTTGAAAAGATTATGCTTCCTAGACTTGTAGCTGAGAAGTGATTACTTCAATGTTCAATTAGAAGGTAGTTTAGCTAGGATCAGCAGCACATGACATGGCTTCCAAAAGACCAAATAAAGCAAACTTAATGTAAATATGAAGACCGGTAAGAAGATGGTGAAGGCACACCACTGCTGATCCATGAAAAGAGCCAACCCCATACAAAGACGACAGTAGACTGTCTGATGGATATAAATGGGATCTTGACAAAGATGATGGGTTGCTTCCAACATTATAGGCTGATCGATAGATTCCTTGGCTCTCCCTACCATATATACCCTGACCAGGTAAATTGTAAAATGGGATGCTAGCCACTGGAGCAGGACGATGTAAGTCAGAGTAAGTGGAATGGGCAAAGGCAATGGAAAAGGTATGTTTAGGAAGCAGTGTAGAAGAATTGAGAAGGGAAAAGGAACTGGGAGGGGAAGGTTTATGGAGCAGTGAAGCAGCATCAACGCCAGCACCAGCAACAACACCACCACCATTACTAGGATGAGCCCATTTAGTCTGAGAGTTAATGGCTTCTGCAGATCTTTTCCCCTCTTCCTTGTCTTTCTCAGTTTGAGACTTAATGGCTTCCACAGACCTTTTCCCCTCTTTCTTGGCTTTCTCAGACTGAGACTTAATGGATTTTGAAGATCTTTTCCTCTCTTTCTTGGCTTTCTCTAACTCAGCCAAATGTTTTTCAATATCTTTAGTAGACATTTGTGATTCAAGTTTGTGCTCTTCAATACGCTTAATTACAGTAGTCAACGATGCAATTTATCTTGAATCTCCAGTATTCTGCAATAAGACGTGGAAGTATTCAGAGCATATGTCTGAAAGACAAGTTAATATTTCATAGCTTTACACTTTGAGAGAGGAACATGCCCTACACACAAGAATAAATATACCTGTGAACAAACAAACTCTGTTCCCTTTTTTGCTAATTCCTCTGACGCTTTCTTTTCATCCTTCAGATATGCCTTCAACAAAGGCACAGGTATAAATTTTTCTACAAGTCCAAATTCATAGATAAATTGTATGGCCTCAATTTGCTTTACGCTACTACTCAATTTTTCTACAACATCTGTGAGAAAAAAAACCAAACATGTCATCCAGGATCATTGGAAGATCAAAAGTAATGCAAACAACTTGAATAAACCCCAGCTTGGAAAGACGACCCAACTTTGTAACCAATTTCAAAATAATGTAGACCACAAGAGTAAGTTCAGCATACCTTTCTACTGAAGGCACAGTAAGCATAATAAAGATCCGTCTGAAGAATGAAATCATCAGCCAACTAGTATTTAATAATTTATACTTAAAAATAAACATCAACTTCTAAAATACTGAGCCAGGATGGAAACCCTTGCAAATAAACTCGGCATCATATTTCACAAGGAGTAGGTCCTTTAAGATTCCCTTTGGAAAACCCTACATCTGAAGATCCATAAGGCTCTGAAACCCTTAGGACAACTAAGAAAAGCACGGTTACTGGGCACCTAATCTTCTGCCGAAAGAACAAACATCTTTTTGAAGAACCAAATTATCAGGTGATTAACAATCCAGTCCTCAAATTATCATTTTTTAAGGAGTAAACTGTATAGTTCACAAAACTATACAAATTATAGTAGCATTCATTTTAACAACGCCTATGCATAGTTTGAAAAAGGACGCCTATGCATTTTAACAACTAATCTAAAAATATTACAAGCAGTTTCCTACAAATGCACCTGTTATGGACACAATTACATCAAAATAATTGCTAAAAAACAAGCTAATACAAAAACTACTCATGAATCCTTCACCGTTTCCTGCCTAAGTAAAGCCACCCTTAATTGCTATTCAACCCTTCACCCAATGGTCAATGTAGCCTATAGTTATGAAGTAGCTAATTTAAGCTACTTTTAAGTGGCTACGCCTAACCAGCCATCCCCAGGGTATTTAATGCCCGGGGATATGCACGCAGCTTAGCCCGATAACACGCGAAAGGCAAAATATTATTTAAGGCCGAAACTGCCCGCTCCCGTGTTATCGCGTTAACCAGCGTGCATATCCCCGGGCATTAAATACCCTGGGGATGGCTGGTTAGGCGTTGTACTTAAAAGTTCTGCAACACTTCAACGTCTTATCAAAATCAAATGGGTGATAAAACTAAACTAAGCTAGATCAACATTTTCACCGACTCTCAAGTTCTGATGGGATATTGATAGGTAAAAGGAACATTGAAACAAAGATTGGACATCTTATCCTATCTTATTTTATAGTTTAATTAAAATAGCATCAATTTAGCGGAGGGCAGAACATTTGGTTGGGGTGAAGGTTTCCAAGGAATTAGCCATCCAAGTAGATGGAAAGTTCTAAGTTAAGACTTTTCTTAGATATCATTACCTTTCCACCACCAACATGGGCCTCTCAATGTGGTTTGGTTCAAACCAATACCCTTCTTGGGCATCACCACATTTTTACTAATTGACCAGAAAGCTCAATCTAACCTTAAAGAGACAAATGTGCTTCCTTGCTACAGTGGTATCACTGAGACTACCACCAAAAGCACATCTATCGAAGAGTCTGAAAATACAACATTAGAAGGGCCAAACATGAACAGCGAAAATTGTTTTCCACAATGTTGGGTTACTACAAAAGGTAGTAATTTGCAGTGTTTTTGAAACCAACCAAACTGGAACCAAAGCCAGCCGCTTTGACCAGTTCACCCGTTGGACAGCCTAAACCGTGTTGTGAACTGAGTCGGCCTATTAAATTGGCTGGTTCAACCGGTTTGACTAGGGCCAAATGAGCTAGTTTGACTGGTTCAAACGTATGCCGAGGGGGAGTTCCAACCTCCCATAAGCACTTCACTCTAAAAGTGCACTCGCAAAGGAGAGTTCAGGAAGCACTTTTCCATAATGCTCCCTTTTAGAAGTTTTTCTTAGGAGTTGACTCCCATCAGGGGGGTGGAGCCTCCTTCTAGTTTTTGCTAGAGAATCTCGGAAGTTGGAGCTTTCTATTGATGTAATCATTAAAACCCATATTAAAAGTGTTCAACGATTTTTCTCCTAGAAGGGTTTCCACTTAAAAATCTCATGTACTATCTTTGATGTTGTGCATTATTGAATGGTGTTGCTGATTTATGTTTTGATCTAATGCTAATGGCAATCAATGCTTTGTGAAGTTAAAATTAACTAAAGGATGTGAAACACTAATTCACCCCCCTCTCAATATTTCGAACAATCGGTATCACAGGTTCCTGTGGTTGCAGCATAACAACTGGGAGGTAGATCTTAGGTGAATCAAGATGGGAAGGTCAAGGAAACATGCCACCAAACTTTCAAAGGAATCAAAGGAAGTCTCTGGTATTGTGGTAGTCTCAAAATCTGTTACAACTGATGAAGAGAATCCAGTTGGTCTAGCTCTTAAGTTCGATGAAACCAAATATGATATATGGGAATCCAGAATGGAAGCTTGTTTGAAAGTTCATGGATATGATGTATGGCACTTTGTTGTTTTTGGAGACACATCTACCAACAAATCTAGAAGGTTCAATACAAAAGCCATGAATTTCATTCTTAGTGCTCTGCCAGATTCTATGAAAGACAAAGTGGATCAATTCTCATCAACCAAAAGGCTTTTCGAAAAAGCTTCACAGTGTCTACTCAAAGAAGCATGCAGGTCAAGATGAAGATGATGATGATGATGATTGTGATTCATATGAGGTAGGTGACAAAGAAGTAGTAGTAGTTGACATAGAAGGAGAATTGATTAGCACCTTATGTGATATTGACGAAGCAAGGAAGCGAAATCAAATACTCGAAGAAGAACTTGTCCTTCTAAGACTCCAAGTGGAGGAAGCAAAGAAGAAAGAAAAAATATTCATAAAGCAATTAGAGGAATCTGTTCAAAAGTACAAGACAAAATTTCGACAAAAGAAGAAGGAACTTGATAACACTCTAGATGAAATGAACTAGTTCAAGAAATGGTAGAAGGAGCAATTGCAAGATGTCGAAAGGAAAAACCATGTCATTAATGACAAGGATCAAAAAATTACTCAATTGAAGATGAAGGCCAAAGAAGCAGGTGAAGGTCCAAGACCCCAGAAAGCAAGGTTGACAAGAAGCCTAATAACAAAATCCTTCAAAGGCCAAATTAAAGTGAAGGATAGAAGAAGGTTGAAAATGTTGTTACTCCAAGAAGTAATGCCTAACAAAGGGTTGTACCTCCTCCAAGAAAGAATATCTTTAGAAGATCTTCAAGACAAGACAATTCATCCAGGTACCCTAGTATGTTTTATGGTTATTTCTTTTCATGTACTAACTTTGGGCATAAGGGTAGGGATTGCCGAGCTTATGACAAGAATGATTATCAAGGTCATTATCAAAACACTAGAATCAATTTTGCAGGATCATAAGGCATATCCAAACAGATTCTTCGGTTTCAAGATTGAATGCTTCAAATACCATAACTATGGACATATAGCTCTTGATTTCAGATACATGATGGGATCTTCCATGAATGAGAACTATATTATCAGGCACAAGGAGATTTAGAGAAGAAAGCAAAATAAAGAAGATCGAGTGAATGAAGAATTCCTAGTGGTTATTCTCTCAAGTTTTGTAAAGTCAAAAGGTCGTGATGAGTCCACCAATGAGATGGAAGATGTCAAGGTTCAGAATAATCCTACAACAAAGCAGATTCATATATCGTTCTAAAAATCTAGCTTGGAGACTCCCTGTCCTGTGAATGTTGAAGAGGGGGAGTCTAAGTAGCAGTGGTTGCAAATTTGAAGATCTATCCTTTAGTAGGTTGATTTGGAATGGTAGATGTGAAGAAGCCACCAAAGCAGTAATCAATATTGTGGGTAGATTAGTTAGCCTTGTAGAAGATTTTAAAAGAAAAGTCATGGACGGAATCGTAGAAGGAATCATGGTTCTTAGTAATGCATATTGACAGGTGGAATCAATTGTGGCAAGTCGTGAGAGGCATAGCATGTCAGGGAGAGAAAATCCAAACCAACAAAGGCATATTACAGGAAGTTAGATATTTCATCAAGGGCCATTGACGTCAAAGGGGGGGAAAAATCAAGAGAAGAATATTAGAAGCATGAAGACAGGGGGAGTAGTAATCACAAGGGGAGTATGTGTGTTTCCATCAATGACAAAGGGGGAGAATTTTGAATGACGTTGTCAATGATGTGAACATCAAGCCATGAACATTCTCAATATTCGTCTAAGGAAACATTGATTAGAAGCTCCAATGAACAATAAGACTTGGAAGGATGAGAAGCTCATGCGGCGTGGTCATGCTACCTTGCTTTTGATGAAAATTTTGGATAAAAATATTAGTGCAATTTCAAGCGAGAACATCATCAATTGATAGATCTCTCCGTGTTCATTCCAATAGTAGGTGGCACACCACATAACTCCTCACAGTTGAGGAGATATAGTTGTTCAAAATTGAAACCCCAAAATTTGGTCAAAAAGCCCCAAACTATGATGTTAATGGAAGATGGATGTTTTATTATATGGTGGCTATCATGACAGGTCTGAGGGTTTCATTGGGAAGTAAATTTTCTTGAGGCATAAATTTGGCCCATCCCTGAGGCTTCTCTATGGACATTCATTGGACATTCTAAGGCACTTCACACTAGTTCTAAGGCAATAATAGTTGAGGCCTAATGCAAGCTTTTGTGGCAAATTTCACTAGTATCTATCAGGGAAATTTTTAGGGGCTAATATTCACAGATGGGCTAATTTTCCATGTCTTTTAAAAAAAATGATTCGCCAATTTCCATTTTTTCTAAAAATGATTCACCCACATTTTAATTTATATAGACTAGTACAAAATCATTAGAAATATAAATATTTTTTAAAAAGTTTTGCCAAATATTAGGGACTAGTAAGATTTGCCAAGGTTTCTAAACTTTAGGATAAAATTGTCCTTAAAGTATTCCTTGGTATCTGTTAATTTTTAGGGCTAGATTGTTCTCTATTGTAGATAATTGCATTTATAAAATTTTCAACATTTTCACATTACATTCACCCTGCAATATCATATCATCATTAGTAATTAGGTAGAGAGAAAAATAACATCAAAAATGCAGCGGAAAAGTAGAAGAAAAGCAAGCACAATAGAGACATCAGGATTTAGGTTAGAGACCAGGAAAAAACCCTACAAGGGGGAAAATCCAACCAGATTCTTCTTCCACTACATATTCATCAATTGTTCAACTGAGATACAAATTAGAATATGAATGGGATACAACAATCACATCATGCCTCCTAGAGCCAACCCAAGTCAGTTCACAACTTTGTTTGCGAACTGAACAATCTGACCTCCGATAATCAAACAAGTCCATGAGAGTTGCTATCATATCATTGTCTCAAGTAGCATCACCCATGTCACTGCAATAAGTGTCATCAATATTAGGAGTCTTCACTATCAAGGAACATCATCACTGTCAAATGTCATCATTAGTGTCATGTATCATAAAAGCAAGGTCCTTGTCATCATAAGGGCATGGTCATTGTCATCATATATCTCATTGTCATCACAAGAGCATGGGCATTGTCATGATATATCTCATTGTCATCATAAGAGCATGGTCTTTGAGGCCATGGTCTCTATCATCTTATATCATAATAGCAAGGTCATTGTTCACTGTTCCTCATCAAATTCACTATTATGCAACGAGGTCACTGCCATAGTCAAGGCGATTGTCTCAAGGTCACTGTTATACATCATTGTCACATCTCATACATCAATATCACTCAAGGTCAATGCCATACTAGATTTCTCAAAATCACTATGAACAAGGTTACTTGTTCATTGTCATATATCACTGACTTACTATAATAAAGATCATTAAGATTGTTGTGCCATATGATAATTTCTATAAACTGCACTCACAAAGAATAAAAATTTGAATCATGGAGAATAAAACCAAGCTACAAGTGATAGAACAAACCACAAAGAGTAACAATGTGAACCATCAAAATAGATCTAAGCTACTATGTATTGTCGAGCCCCTCAGGGTATATGAGACCGAGATTCTCCGAGTATTAGTGTAAAAGTAACACCACCATAGTGTGATGTCACTTGTGTATAGATCGATGCCACTGATGTCACTATGAATAGAGCAAGCTACTGAGCAATGTTAACAAACCACGTGATGCACAAAATATAAAATGCATGCCACACGATATGTCAACGAACCAAATGCGAACATTATAAACCATGCGAGCCACAAAATATAAAATGTGTGCCACGTGATATTTCAACAAACCAAATGTGAACCTATATAAAATGCTTGCCACAGAATATGTGATACGATGCCACTGTAATGTGAACCAGAGAGTTATAGCGGTCATGATACCATTGTGTTAATATCGAACCTCAAATGATGCAATGTGGATCATTGTAATTAACGAGCCATCGAACAAATGAAAGCCACAAAACATTGTAATGATTTGACTCATAGAATACAATGAAATACAAGCCATAGGTTTATCGAGCCTCAGAGTGTAACATCTCAGATTAGATCTGAACCATAGAATATAATGAAATACGAGCCATTAGAGTATCGATCATTAGATTAATACGAATCATGTGAACCACGAAGTATAAGGATGAGAGCCTTTTTCCTCATTTGATAATCTATGAGAAGGATTCCCTTTAAATACAATTTGATGGGGAAATAGATCCATCAAAAGTAGAGCCGACTTTAACTATTTGAGGAAAACCCAAATTCAATTTCTTCTTAAATATATTTTTCACGTAATTTATTTATCAAATTAATAACAATAATATTTCCCTTTTATCCAAATAAATTTTCCCTTTAACCAATATAAGTCCTCTTAGGGCACGATAGGCTTTCCTTTGGGGAAGTTGGGTTTTCCTTGGGGTAGTTGGGTTTCCCTTTGGGGAAATTCATCTTGAAGGTTCCCAAATTTCAACACTCGTTCTCAGCAAGGGAGGAATTTCCATCTGTATCATAAGTCTCATCTCGGATGTCTTGTCATTTCTACTTCATGTCTCATCTCGTTTCATATCAACTCATTTTGTCTCATCTCATTTCATCTTGTCTCATAAAAGAAGAAGAATCCACAACCAATGATAGGGGAGATAGATTAGACCCTCTAAACCCTACTAGTCACCGAGTCATGTTTCATGACCTTTATCCCAACTTAATCAACAAGACATCCATCTCATCATTTCTTATCTCAACTTGTCTCCTTTGATCATCAGTTGAACAATGATGTCTCGATCTAAAGAAGAAGAATCATCATAGGGGAGATAAATATGCCACCCTATATCCAATGACAATAGGAAAGATAAAACTTATTGGTAAGGGTAAGGATCACTCACACCTATTTTCTAGAGTTCCCTTAACCCTAGGAGTGCTCCAACTCAATTCCTCTCCTTGGGAGCTCAAACATGGGGGGGGGGGAAGAACATAGCTCATTGTTCTTGATCAACCGTGACCCTTTCATAGGAGGGAACATCCCCCAGTCCAAGTTGCTCTCTGAAGACCAAAAAATTCACTTTTGGCAAAGGATTAATAATAATGTCAACTATCTTCTCATCAAGAGGAGCCTTATTGCTCCTCTTTACACCATAGAGCATAAATATAGTGATATCTAATATAATATACTTGGACTAATCGTAAAACATGAGATTCTCCAAAAGTTAGATCCCACTCTTACTATTGCAATATATCATAGTCGTGCCCTAGCACATGCTCAAACAGCTCTCCAAAGAGCTTTCTCAATCGAACTACCTCAATAATTTGCTCTGCCTCAATCGTACTTAAATCAACAAACTTTTGTTTCCGGCTCATCCAAGAAATCATGACAAACCCCAAGCTATAGCAAAACTCAAATGTGCTTTTCCTGTCAACAAAATTTTTCAGTCTTAGTTAACATCAATATATCTATTGAGTTTCCAGCAGTGTATCTCAGCTCATGATTAATAGTTTCATGTAGATATTTCGGCACATGTTTAGCAACAACCCAATATACATATCTATGAGTCAAAGCAAGAATTCATCTCACTGTCATCTCGTTATGGGATCCATCAAAATCTAAACCTAAAGAGGAATCTCTCTGAACTACTTTAGTGTAACTCATCATGCCAAGTCTTAGGAAGCATACTTCCCTTAAGAATGAATTTCTCATCACCAATCTCGAGATGTTGATCATTTGGGCTCAGAGGTCAGCTCCCTTTGGCACTGAATACTAAGATGATCTGATCCTATCAGGAATAAATTAGAATATCAAATCAAATATCAAATACATACCTTTAACTTGAAGATAGGTTGGAGTTTGCATTAGATGTCCATCAATCCAAGCATGCCAGGTCCCATGAGGCAGGACTATCATCCATTTTCTAGATAGGAGAGTAGCTTCTTCATTATCTTACAACAGCTCCCTCTTGGACCTTACTCTTCTTGTACTGCCCTGCATCCTTATGATCCTTATGATCTTCTTTCTTTGATCACATTCTCATCTAAGAAGTTAGTGAAAGAATCATTCAAACATTCATGCAAGAAGAATAAACAATAGTCTAGAATGATAAAACAAGAGCAGAAGATAACGCAGGTTCTTGAAAGTACTTATCTTTCCTGGGGATTGTAAGAAGCTATCAACTTCCTCTTGATCCTGCCTCCATGAGTCACTTTGTCCATCAACCATATGATAGTGTCATCTTTAGAAGAAATGCAACCTCTTGAAATTTTTTGAATCATACCAAGTCATTTTCCATATCAAGGCCACTCCTAGGGTTTCTCCCAAACCATAGCTTTTGTTTGCAAAAACAAAGGCTTCCTAGGTTTTCCTTCAAACCCTAGCATTCTTTTACGTCTTCGCCATCTTCATCCCTTTCACTCTGTTTGCCCATAAACTACATCATATGTGTCTTCACAGGGGTGATCTCAATGAATTTTCCTTAGCCCAGCTCTAATACCATGTTAATTTTTAGGGGTAGATTGTTCTTTGTTGTAGATGATTGCATTTATAAGCTTTTCAACATTTTCACATTACATTCACCCCATGACATCATATAATTATTAGAAATATTATGCAGAGAGAACAATAATATCGACAAAGCAAAAAAACAATAAAAGAACAGTAGAAGAAAAGCAAGCACAATAGGGACACCAGGATTTAGGTCAGAGACCAAGGAAAAACCCCACAAGGGGGGAAATCCAACAGATTCTTCTTCTATTAGATATTCATCAATTTTTTAGCTAAGATACAAAGTACAATAAGAATGAGATACAACAATCACATTAGGCCTCCTAGAGCCAACCCAAGTCAATTCACAACTTTGTTTGTGAACTGAACAATATGACCTCTAATAATCAATTAAGTCTAAGGGAGTTGCCATCATATCACTATCTCAAGTAGCATCATCCATGCCACTGCAATAAGTGTCATCAATATCAAGGATCTTCACTATCAAGGAACATAATCGTTGTCAAGTGTCATCATTGCTATCATGTATCGTAAGAGAAAGGTCCATGTCATCATAAGAGCATGGTCATTATCATCACATATCTCACTATCATCATAAGAGCATGGTCTTTGTCATCATATATCTCATTGTCATCATAGATCATAATAGAAAGGTCATTGTTTACTGTCACTCATCAAAGTCATTGTTACGCAACGAGGTCACTACCATAGTCAAGGTGATTGTCTCAAGGTCATTGTTATACATATACATCACTATCACATATCATACACTAATATCACTCAAGGTCACTGCCCATACTAGGTTTCTCAAAATCACTGTCAACCGTGTTACTGTTCACTGTCATATATCACTGATTTACTATCATAAAGATCATCAAGGTTGTTGTGCCATATGAGAACCATAAACTGCAATCACAAAGAATAACAATTCAAACCATGGAGAATAGAATCAAGCTACAGGTGATAGAACAAACCACAAAGAGTAATAATGCGAACCAAAAAAATGGATTTGAGTTGTTATGTACTGTTGAGCCCCTTTGAGTATATGAGACCGAGTCTTAGAGTATTACTGTAAAAGTAATGCCAGACTAATGCGATATCACATGTGTATAGATTGATGCCACTGATGTCACTATGAATAGAGAAATACACTGAGTGATGTCAATGAACCAAATGTGAGCCTTATAAACCACGTGAGCCACAAAATATAAAATGCATGCCGTAGGATATGTCAACGAATCAAATGTGAACCTTATAAACCACGTGAGCCACAAAATATAAAATGCCTTCCACAAGAGATGTCAACAAACCAAATGTGAACCTTATAAACCACACAAAGCACACAAACCACATAATATAAAATTTATGCCACAAAATATGTGATACAATGCCCCTATAATGTGAACCATAGAATTATTACAGCGGTGATCAGTGTTATTAGGACCAAACCAAACCAATCTGAACCAGCTGGTTTGACCGTTTTGAGGAAACATTTGGTTCGGACCAATGATTTGAACCATTTTTTGCTGGTTTGGACAAATGATTTGAACCTTTTTTGGCTAGTTATATAATGGAACAAGTCAGTTCAGTACTAAACCAACCATTTTCACTGAACTAACCAATTCGGTACTGGTTCACTAAATCCTGGTAGAACGCAACAAGTGAGGTATGTTTTGATTTTTTTTTTTTTTAATTTTTGTCGTGGTTGGGCACTACCCCACAATAGGTGCTTAATATTCAAGCCTATGGCCCTCCTATTGCTATGCAATTCATGGTAATGTTAAATACTTAAAGTAAAAGTGACATTCTCATTTATCTTTTGTTTTCATCCTTTTACTTGAATTTTTAACATTACCATGAAATGACTCGGGATGTTTGAGAGTGGTTCCGACCTCATTGGATTTCATATGGAGAAAGTAGAATTTTAGATCACGCTCAAAATCTAGCAGACTTGATAGTTTTTTTCAGGATTTCAAGATCGGGGGTAATGCAATGTTTCCACTGGATTTTGACATATATGAGGGTATCAGACCAGCATTCAATAAAGAGCACCCATCCCGCTATGTACCTTGATGTTAGTGGCATTTTTTGTTGAACTCTTCTTTCATGATGCTACTAAAAATGTACCCACACTCAATCAAACTATTGAATTGACATGCTAAGCATTTTTTATCTTAATTTAATGCTTAGAGGGTGATATTGATGATAAAAATCCCAATATAGGCAAAGAATTTGATGATATATAGGTATTTATTGTAGCATGATTTTTTTGGATGTTATAGGCCATCTAGGTCTTGTTTTTTTTTATATGTATTTTCAGTTCAACTACGAATTGCACTCGGTGTTATTTTGGTTATGTGCACCTTTACATACTCTACAAATGAGACCTTTTACTTATTTGTGTATAAATGTTTTGGATTCATATGGGTGCACATGAATATATGTGGTTTTCTTGAAAATTTGAATTTTTATTTGTTTTTGGTTGACTAGTATTTTAGTCTGGTTTTTTTTGCTGGTTTTTGTCTAGCTTTGACCAGTTCTCGGTCTGGGGGACCTACCAGTTCGATCACCGGTTTGGTTCTAATAACAATGGTGGTGATATCACTGTGTTAATATTGAACCTCAAATGATGCAATGTGGATCATTGCAATTAACGAGCCATTGAAAAATTGTGAGCCATAGAATGTTGTAATGATCCGACACATAAAATATAATTAAATACGAGCCATACGTGTATCGAGCCTCAAAATATAACAACTCAACACATAGAATATAATGAAATACGAGCCATACGTGTATCGAGCCTCAAAATATAACAACTCAACGCATAGAATATAATGAAATACGTGCCATAGGTGTATTGAGCCTCAGAATGTAACAACTCAAATCAGATCTGAACCATAGAATATAATGAAATACGAGCCACAAGTGTATCGAGCCTCAAATTAATATGAATCATGCGAACCACAAAGTATAAAGATGCAAGTCTTTTTCCTCATTTGATAATCTATCACAAGGATTCTCTTTATATACAATTTGATGGGGGAAATGGATCCATCAAAAGTGGCGTTGAGTTAAACTATTTGGGGGGAAAACCCAAATTCAATTTCTCCTTAAATATATTTTTCAAATTATTTCTTTATCAAATTATTAATGATAATTTTCCCTTTTATCCAAATGAATTTTCTTTTTGACCAATATAAGCCCTCTTTAGGGCACGATAGGCTTTTCTTTGGGGAAATTCATCCTGAAGTTGCCCAAATTTCAACAGTATCCTAAGCTTTGATCTGAGCTCTTCTAAGGGAAATTTCAAAGGTAGTCTGGTTTTAGGACTATTGCAAGTTATTCCAGGACGTGTTACAGGCATTTTTGAGGCCTGTTCAAACCTTATTGAGGCTTCATCATTTCGAACCACCAAAGGAAACATACTTTGGGAACCTTGCACTATTTTGAGGGTGATTCCAATTGATTTGAAATAGATCTGGAAACCTCCTTTTATGCCCTAGTTTGGACCTGCTGTGAGACCTAATTTGAGAGCATTAAAACAAGATTCAATCCATGGCTAAGGTATGTCAACCCTTTTCTTGATCAAATTAAATTGAAGGCTTGACTCAAGGTAATTTCTCATTTTTGATAAGGGTCTATACAAACTTCATAGCTCAATTTTTGCATGTTTTAAGGGTTGGTTCAATTTGTATTGAGAAGAGGTTTCTAGGGCCATTGTAGCCCTATAAGTGTTGATAATTCTAGGCTTAAGCTTTCTCCTTGGGCATAATGAAAGGACGGATTCATATCTCATTGATTGAAATAGTTTGAAACATTAAAAGTTGCTTAGTAGAGGTCCTATTGTAGCAAAATCTGAGGTTCAGACTTCCTTGTTTAAATTCTATCATTAAGATCTAATCTAGCCCAACTTCAATGTTGATTTTTTTAAGTACAAAAGATACAAGTACTTATTTCTAAAACTTGATAATTACTTCCAATTATGTAGATGATTATTTAGCTCTTTCAATGTATCGTTAAGTGATTACACATTCAAAAATTCAACCATAGAGACAATAGAGAAATAGAGATCACAATTCCCAAAGAGACAAGAATATTTTACCCTCAGAAAACCCATAATGGGGGAAAAACCCAGCCAACCTTTTCCTTATAGAATCAATGCAATAAGAGATACAGCAAAGTCAACTAACCAACGAGATGACCATCCACCAAGAGTCAAGTCAACCCTCCACAAGATCCAAGACAAATTTTCAAGATTTTTTCCACATATGCTCTATAACAAGGTCTCCAAGGGATCCGAAATTCATCTTGCAACTCTACCTCAAACTTCGCACTATGCCACACAAACATATCACATAAACAAGGTCTCTAAGAGGGTCGAAATTCGTCTTGCAACTTTGCCTGAGACTTCACACTATGTCACCAAAGATGTTGATGTAGGAGCATCTGACCACCTTTAAACAAAATTCAAATTTTGAGCTATGGAGGAGGAGACGTGGACAATCATGTAAATTGGGAGCAAATTTCTGTTAAAAACGAGCTAATTTGATGGAATTGATAAGTCTCGAGAAGACTTAATTTAATGTAATTATTTGCCATGTATGTGTGTTGAAGGATTTGGGAATTGTTTGATCTTGGGGGGGAGAGGGACGTTTCCTGCAACACTGTGTTGGATATAAGAGGACATCAATCTACGGTTTGAAGGACTTCAACTAGCACACAGATTAAAACAGCCTTATAATTCCCAAATCAGACGTGAAAATTTATAGATCAAGGATTTATAATCCTTATCGGCTTCGTAAGGGCAAGTGAACATCGTGCAAGTAACTCATTCGATATCGATGCTGACCGTTGGATCAAGTGTGCCTTGATCAAACAGTGGAGGATCACCAATTAGTTTCAGTGATCAGGTGAATCATCAACCGTCAGATTGGAAGGTGAGATCAATGGTGGAGATTGAAGCCGATGAGGCTTGGCCTGAGCGAACTTGAGAAGTTATGGATGCTGGTTTATTTTATTTGGGGTCTGGTCTTGTGCGTTCAAAGTGGGACCGACGTTCGTTGTCAGGTTTCATTGTATTCCGCTGTTTAGTGATTGGTGAAGATTTTGTTAAATCCACCAATGTAAAGGCTTCCGATGTAAGTGTGGGCCATAACCCACAGGTTCACGTAAGGATTAATGATAATGAAATGGAAATTGCCTCACCGCAATTATCCTTTTCATCAAATGTACCACAGAAAAATCGTCCAAAACTCAGCCTTCTCTGTTTACTATAGCAAGGGCAACTGAAACGTATCTCTTACTTCTGATTTTGGCCTTGTATTCCTTCTCTTTCTTTGCTAGAATAGAGATATGTGTGATAATCCAAAGTGTGTCCTTGGAGGAGGACGAATAGGCTACTTATTTCCTTTAGGTGATGCAAATGGGTGTCTCTCTGGGCAATCTAGGCTACTTATAGCCTTTAGCTGATGCAAATGGGTGTCTCTCTGGGCAAGCTAACATGATAGCTTGGAGGGCCGACTTGGTCACTTGTGGAGGCAAAACTATAAATTGAAAAATTCAAATTTTATTTTGCAAAGGTCATGAAGAACATGTCTTTCATAATCTTTCTTTTTAATTAAAAAGTCAATAAATATTTTCTTTTACAAATATAATTTATATTTCATCATTATAAGTACAAATGAATATTATGAAGGCCGAACATAGCTACAAAAATTCAACATTCAGGATCTTATCTAAGAAATTTCTAGGAGAGAATTAAAGAATATTGTGACAAGGTTTCTGAGCCCTAATCCGAAATTGAGATTTGCAAAGCCATTTTGTTCAGTGAATTACCAATTATGTGTTGAATTTGAAGGCTAACAAGTTTTGAGGTCAACCTTCTAGAGCATCTTATAAAGGGCATTTCATCTAAGGGTACATCTAGAAGCAAATCTCTAAGGCACATTGTTTCCTTTGTTGAAGATTCTTTTGGCCATAACTTAACTGATCCATGACACCCCTTCTGTGGCAAATTTTGAGTGATCTGGCACATGACATGTTTCAAAGCCTTTCATTGACAGATCTAAATCAAGCAATAAACCTGTAACATTCATTCATAGTAAATCAAAGGCAAAATTTGAAATAGTTTCAAGGGAAGGATGAAGTTATGGTTAAGAAGCAGTTGTAGCAGAAGGTTGATGCATTGTTGAACAACAAGAGTATCTTGTGATGGTATTACTGTTAAAATTGGTAAGTAGGGCCAAACTCCATGTGGGTCATCTTATTTATGGCAGCTGATATTTTTCTTGGATCCCTCTCATCGAGAAGTGTAGGATTGATCTAAAGATCATCTGATTCCGATAAGTATTCATGGAGTTATGAATTTATTTGTTATAAGACAATTCGTCAAGGTCGGCCAGAGACAAAATAAACCCCACATGTGCTCAACGTTTTAGTATAAAAGGAGATGACTTGAGAGTCATTTCTCACACACACTTCTATCTTGATTTCTCTCCACTTGTCTTGGGTTTTAGTGGAAGAGAAATCTAGGAGTGGAAGCCCTAGACGTTGGAGGAAAGAAGACTAAGAGAGCTTCCCTAGAGGAGATGCCCTAGCCCTAGACGTTGTCAAAGAAGCAGTCAAAAACGTTGTCAAGAAAGCATGCCCTAAACGTAGTCTAAGAGAGGCCCTAATGTTGTCCAAAAGGTAGCTCTAAACGCAGTCTAAGAGCAGCCCTAAACGCTGTCAAAAGGCAGCCCTAAACGCAATATAAGAGAGGCCCTAACGTTGTCCAAAAGACAGCCCTAAGCGCAGTCTAAGAGCAGCCCTAAATGTTGTCAAAAGGCAGCCCTAAACGCAGTCTCAGAGAGGCCCTAACACTGTCCAAAAGGAAGCCCTAAATGTAGTGTAAAAGCAGCCCTAAACATTGTCAAAAGGCAGCCCTAAACCCAGTCTAAGAGAGGCCCTAACATTGTCCAGAAGGCAGCCCTAAACGCAGTCTAAGAGCAGCCCTAAACACTGTCTAAAGGGCAGCCCTAAACGTTGTCCAAAGGCAGCCCTAACGCAGTCTAAAGGCAGCCCTAAAACTAACCTAGGTGTCCTAGATACAGGCCTAATACAGCTGAATAGGTGGCCCTCAAAACAAGGACAGCATGAGAGTTTGAGGACTCAAACATGGCCAGGACAACAATGCTAATAAATGGGACAGATGGGCTACATGGTGCTGCTAAGACACATGGGACAACAGCAGGTATGGCAAGGCTAAGGGGACAGTAGCAAGGTATAGCATGGCTATTAGGGACAGCAACTACACCTATATATCTAAGCAACAGTGGCAAGGGACAGCTATATAGTAAATGGGACAGTAAAGGAATGCTATGGCAAGCATGGACAACATGGAATGCATGTTGTTGTAAGCACATGAGACATGTTGTGTGCAACATGGTTCAGCATACCACTTGGGATAGCTGTGTGGCAACATGATCAGCTTCAGAACAATGATGGGACAACAACATGTTGGGACAAAACTATGATGGGACAGCTATGACATTGTGCAGCAGTGGCACAATGGGATAGCACCAACAACAAGGTGCAACAAGTACATGGTGCACCAATAGTACTTGGGACAACTATGATGCTTGGTGCAACAAGTACATGGTACAGTCATGATTGTGGAAGCATGATGAGATACAACATAGTGATGATGGGTGCGGCACGGTGAGGTGCAGCATGATGACAAGATTCAGCGCAATGATAGGTGAAGGAGTCACCTTGGAGAATCAGTTGAAGCAACATGTCTTCAACTGATCTCACGTAACATCTTCTTAGAGATGATCTATGCTCTTATCTAGATAAGTTAATGTGTTGACTTCTATTGTAAATATACTATCTCTCTGTTAAAATATGGTATGTTCTATGCTTAGAACAATATACTTCTTTTCTTCTTATTAGCCACAGATTAGCAATCACATATTAAGTAAAATGCAGATAGAACATTAAACGATCAACATAAAACAAGTCAAGGCAAGAGACACAAGATGTGGCAGCTAGTTAGGGACAAACCCCAATGCGGGGAAACCCTTTGATCAAATCTTCTTTTATATTCAATAGTTTAGCAGAGAGAAATAGTACAAAAATAGAATATTGTAATTTTATATCAATAGCAGCAAACCCTAGATCAGCGAAGTCAAACTTGGTCAAACGAGTTGAAATTGACCTCCAATATGCTTGGTCAATTACCGATCAACTAGCCCTCGAACAGCCTAAAGAAACAACCCTTGAACGGCCCTAAAAACAATGAAATTGTTGTTGACTGAAGTCAACCTACTGCACAAAACTAGGGCAGTCAACGTTGGCCAAACTTGTGGACAAATTGCCTCGATTTTTGTGCCAAAATTTGCGGCCTGCCTAGGAGAGGTAACCACACCAAAACCGCACCCTTGATGAGTCAATGCTTGGTCAACGAAGGTCAAAGAGACCTTCAGCAGTTTTGCGTCCTACTTTCAGCGTCCTCCTCGCCCTAATGCGTCCTCCTCCTTCCCACATGTGAGCTGCTCCTTGTATAACCCTGTTGAGGGCCCCGAAGTCGGGTCAACAACAAGGGGGATACCCACCCGGTCCGGAACCTGGTTGGCGGCTCCTTGCCCGTTTGGAGTAGCGGGTCCGACTGGGGGTAATGGGACCAGTTTCCCAATGTGATGGGTGTGTGTGTGTGCGTAGAGTCTGATGATATTAATCTAAAGGTTTTTCTAAACTAGTCTTGATTCTAACTGCTAAACTAATTCTATGCTAATGTAATCTAATGAAGAGAAATACATCTGATCTATGCTAACCCGGGGTGTTTTTTCCTTTGTTATGCGATCTAGAAATATTTCTAACAGCAGCTGGTAATAAAGATCATTCAACTGATATCAGAATATAAATCAATAAAGATAAACCATTCTGCATAAGAAGTTAGGCAGAATGGTTGTGAACAACATATCGCATAATCAGTTTTCTATATGTTAAACATAAATAAATGACCCCACCGTACAGAAGTGCCAAATGGTAATGCAGACATTCATGCAATAACATATAAAGAACTCAGCTACATATCACTTTAGGGATACTAGCAGAATCTAGTCAAGAGATAAAAGTACCATTTATGACTAACTTCACTAATAAACTTCAAGTAATAATGATTTATTTCTACTTGTTCTAACATCTGCTAAGAGTACAGAAGTGCAACATCAGTAACAGATATTAAAATGCAAACATAAATAAATCTCGATCCATCCATTCATCAAAAACCTCCTCTGAGGGTGTAGAAGTGCATGTTCTGAGGACAAGTTTTTTGACAGATTTCCGGACCCTTCTCCAAAAACCATGAGAAGGGTTAAATACTACTAACTAATCAATCTTAATTACATGAAATTAGGGAATCGTCTTCAAATGACCGCCCTTTTACTAAAACCAACTATATTTCTAAACTTAAGATCTAATTTCTGACCGTTTCTGTATATTCTCTTTAGTGCTGTCAACAGTGCAACGTTTTCCTAGGAAGAGTCGGCTGGCCGCTTTCTTCTTTCGCTCTGGAGATAAAAGTGGAAATAACAGGAGCTGGCACTTCCTTCCGGCAGACCAGAAGATATTTTCGAAAACCTTTCTCTAGCTGGGTGTATTCGCCGCGTGTATACTTAGCGTATCCCAGTTTCTTCTCGAACTGATTTTGCTGTTGCTGTTTTCGGTTTCCGGTCGTGCGAATGATTGAGTGGGTTAGGAGTCGTGCTGTATGGACATCCCCCTGTTTTAAGAATTGTTTCCGTTCTTTGTTCCAGGTTTTCTTGAAGCGTCTTCCTTCTTATGCGCTTCTTTCTCTGCTTCACTAAGTCTGAGCTTTAGGATCTTTTCTGAACACGCTGCTTTTGTGCGCCTTTGACTCTGAGTCCTGGATAGTCTAATTTCATCAGTGCCGATTGGCTGATAGTCTGGAATCTACGGTTCTACTGCATGCAGCATCTGTTTGCGGAGGCATTCTCTCTTTGCTATCTGATTGGCGCTTTCCTCTTTCCCTCAGATGTTTCCTGCATATAAACTTATATTAGTTGCGTGTCTTGCAGTCTACGCAAAGGAGAAGGGAAATGAAAAGATTTGACGTGAAAGCATTAATCTCTAATGAATGCATAATCCTGACATTCATCATAACTTGACTCTTCGATAAATGTAATGCAATCATTCCTAGATACTTAAGCATGCGGTCATTAAATTCTTTCAAGGCGCGCGCTTGATGCTGGGTCTATCGTGTGATAAGTCTTTTCAGATCGCAGGTCGCAGGTCGCAGATCGCAGCTTCGAAGTTTGCCAATGTCGCAGATTGCATATCGCATTGGTCGCAGGTCGCAAATCGCAGATATCGCAAATCGCAAATCTCAAATATTCGTTTAATGGTTACGTCGTATAGCGTGATGCTTGCGATTTGCGATATCGCATATCGGCGATCGGCATTTCTCGAAGGTTTTTCTTTTAAGGGGCGCGTGTGATGTATGCGATGCGATGAACTTCGCATCGCACTTTCGCAGTATTTGCTTTTCGCGCTCGAGTTATGCTTCGGCCTTTCTTTGCGATGCGATTTAAGCCTTAGGGAGAAAAATACAAAAACTTTAGAAAAATATTTTTTGGAATTTTCGTTCAGGGTCCCCTCTTTGCTTGACGTTATTGCTAATGTCAAGTGAAGAAGGGGGGTTGTTGGTGACCACAACAATGGCGATTCACTGTGAAGAACCAGTTATCTCTGCTTGTTCTATTGCATTTTCACTTCCAAAACATAAAAGTTTCCTTATGCCTAAATTTTGTTATGGACAAATAGAGTATTACCTTTTATCCTGTCAATGATGCTTCGTCACAACTTCTTATTTCATTCTGATTGTTTGTTTCCTCTGGGTTATTTCTTGTATTCATACCTAGTCATTACTCAGTCTTTTCAAAGACAAAATAAGGTCTTCTCTGCGTACTAGCTTTGTAAAGTATGCTCATTTGTCGTAGGTAGAGCCTCTGCTGCCCGCAAGCGTCCATAGCCTCGACAGGGTTACCATGTTATCCAGCAATGATCCTTTTTCCTGCTTGAGGTTATTTACAACATTCCAGAGAAAAATCCTTTTGACACTTTTTCTTTCTTTTTTGATTTTTTTTTTATTCTCTAAAGAACAATGTCTTGGTTTGGTGGCCAAATTATGACACAGTCATCCACTTGATTTATACTTTTGCTGAACAAGCTGGCTCGTGATGAGACCCCTTGTCTTTCGATTGCAACAATCTTGAGTCGTTGCCCTGTTTTGGTAGACAGTAGTGGCAAAGTCAGCAAGTTATAATATCTGTGATCATGATAAGCCGGCTCGCGATGAGACCTCTTATTCTTTGAGATATAGTGTTTTCTTGGATTGTCTCTCTGGATGCTGCGATTCTCCTTAGCAGGGAGGAAGTCATTGTTTTTCCTTAAGAAAGCTCTGGACGACAATAATAGAGTTTAAGAACAGCAGTTTTGCATAGAATACTTATTTTTCTATTGATGATACCTTTCATTGCATTGGCATAAAACAACTTTTTTTTCCAAAAGTTACTCTCATCCCAGGCTTCTTTACAAAGCTTGAAACTAACATCATATCCAGGCTAAAGTTAACTCTACTTGTCAATAATAAAAGTCAGATTTTTCGAAAAGTTTTGCTATTTATACAAGTGAAATCAAAATCTGATAGAGAAATGGTATGTTTCTTCATGAATACTATTTATGATCGTTCACAACCAGCCCTATTTATGAAAAAAGGAAAACTAACATAAAAATTAAAGCTATCCTACAAAAACAGAAGGATGACCTTCTATGGGAAATACATTTTGAGGATTTTTCCGTTTACAGGCAGAGAATCTCTCCTGCCTGTCAAGTCCTGCAACACAAAAGTCGATGGGCCTATGACTTCTATGATTTGAAAAGGACCAAGCCATAGCTTCTGAAATTTCGTATGTTTGCCCTTTTCTTCGTGAGCCTTATCCCACTTCAAAACTAAATCACCCATCTGAAAGTTTTTTCTGGTCATTATGTTCGAATCAAAAGAGGATTTTATCAGCGCTTGGTGGTGAGCATGGGTTTTCTTGGCCTGCTCTCGTCATTCTTCTAACTTGATTATTTCCATTTGCCTTAGTTGTAAGGGAGAAGTAGGTACTTCATCAATGTATTGTACTAAGGACAAGGAGGGAATGAGTAAGTGAGTAGGAAGAACTGCTTCTCTCCCGTAAACTAAATTAAAGGGAGAAGTCCCGATAGAGGCTTTCTTGGTAATTCTGGCTGCCCATAAGGCGTTTACCAGCACTTTGTGCCAATTCTTTTAGTTTTGGTCAACTGTCTTTTTGATAATCTTGATTAGGTTCTTGTTCATTGATTCAGCCAACCCATTACCTTGCGGATAGTAGTTGGCGGAATACTTAAGTTTGAACCCTCTTTTGAGTGCGAACTCAGTCATGGTATTTCCAGAAAAATATGAAGCGTTATCAAATATTAAGGCCGTTGGCAATCCAAACCTAGTAATGATAAACTGATCTATGAATTCAACAATGTTTTCAGAATTAGCTATCTTGAGAGGAACTGCCTCTACCCATTTAGTAAAATAGTCAGTCGCAGTGAGGATATACCTATGTTGTTTAGAGGAGTGAGGAACGATCTCACCTATTATGTCCAGGCCCCATTGGCTGAACGGCTGTTCGATGTTAACCGGCTGCAGCGGCATGGATGACTTCTTTTGTTTCCCTGCAGCAGTTTGGCAGACTTGGCATTTTCTTACGTGATTGTACGAGTCTTTGAACAGCGTGGGCCAGTAGTATCCTGCACGTAAGATTTTGTGTGCGGTGGCTTCTCCAGCATAGTGTCCACCTGCTGGTCCATCGTGGAGTTCCTGCAAAACCTTTTCGGCTTCAGTTTTCTCAAGACATCTAAGAAGCACAGAATCATAGTTTTTTTTAAATAAGACATCATCTACGAGCTGGTATTGTTTATCGTTTAACCTCAGGGCTCTCTTTTTGATGTGATCCAGGTGAAATGGAGCATATCCGTTCTTTAGGAAATAAATGATGTCAGCATAAAATGATTCTGCGTCGTTTAGGCTTACCTCATACGTGTGTACCTCCTCAGGCGATTCTTCGGGGATTTGCGATGCTCCAGCTAACATCTTGCAGAAGCCTTGGCCTCTTACGATGTGTGTCGGCTTGATTTCCAGGTCGTATTCTTGCAAGGCGGTGATCCAATTCGCTCTCTTTTCGCCCATGTCTTTCTGAATCAGGAGGTTTCTTACCGCTGGGAATGGTACTATGACCTTGGTATGGGCCTTTAGCAAGAAGGGTCTGAAATATTTGACCGCTTTAAAGACGGCATATGCCTGTTTCTCTACGTCCGAATATTTCAGCTCAGCGCCTTGTAAGTTTGAGCTAAAGAATGTGATTGGGGCTTCTGCCTTTTCTTGGTTTGCCTGGGTCAAGATCGCAGCATAAGAATTTTCTGAGGCAAACGTGTATAAGACGAATGGTTCTGAAAAATTTGGGGTCGCTAGGGATGGAGCGTTGATGATGGCTTGTTTGATTAAGTTAAACGCTTCGTGCTCGTCTAGACCCCATTTAAAGTTTGAATTCTTTTTTATCATTTTTTGTAAAGGAGAAATAATACGTGAAAAATCTGGGACAAATATTTTCACAAAATTGATCTGTCCTAGGAAAGATTGCATGGTCTTTTTGTTATGGGGCATGGATATCTCGGAAATTTCTTTGATTCTGGCAGGTTCAATGTGAATGCCCGATTTGGACACTATGAACCCTAGCAATTTTCCTTCACTCAACGTGAAAAAAGATTTCTTCGGGTTAAGCGAGATTCCATACCTTAAACATCTTTGAAAGATTTGCTTCAAATCTTTGAGATGGTCGCTTCGGCTTTTGGAGTACACAGTTATATCATCCAGGTAAATCACTACTGATTTATTGACTAACCCTTTGAACGCAATGTCCATAGCTCTTTGAAAAGTAGCGCCGGCGTTGATCAGACCGAACGGCATCTTCCGATACGCGTAGGTACCCCATTTAGTTCGGAAGGTGGTTTTTAGCTGATCGTCTGGGTGTACCAGCACTTGATTATATCCTGAAAATCCATCCAGGAAAGACATCAATTCTGAGCCTGATACAGCCTGTAATATTTGCTCCATAGGTGGGAGGGGAAAATTGTCTTTCTGACAGGATTTGTTGAGATTCCGGAAGTCGATGCAGATTCTAATATCTCCGTTTTTCTTCCTAACAGGTACCATATTGGATACCCACTTGGAATGTCTGACCGGGAAGATTATTCTGGCTCTCAACAACTTATTCAGCTTGGTTTTTATCTGATTTTCCAGGTTGGGGTGGATTTTCCTGAGCTTCTGTTGGACGGGTTTCTCGTTGTTAATCATAGGGATAGTGTGCTGAATGATAGAAGTGTTATAAGTTTTCAGCTCATCGTAGTTCCAGGCAAAGACGTTCTTGTACTGTCGTAGAAGACGAATGTATGCTGATTTTTCTTCAGGAGCTAGGCCTTGGCCTAGATTGACGTTTTGGGGTTTCTCATCGGTTCCTAAGTTCACTGATTCGTAGTTCAGGGTTGAACTGTAAAGTTTAGCGTTAGCTGATCTTTTGAACCGACTTTTTAAGTCATACAAATCTTCTAATTTGACCACCGATTTGGGTATAGCATTATCAGTGCCATTTTGTTGTATTTGGTGGTCATGACAGTCCTCGTCGATTATCTGGTTTGAGTAGGATCCTTCAGGGGTGAGGAAACTTACGATGTCTGGGTCGTCGTTGAATACTCTCCAGTTGGTGATGTTGTCAGGGATAGATGGTTTAAAAATTAATTCTATCGAAAACCTATCTGGACTAAAGTCTTCGGAGGGAATGAGTCTGGAGGCTACGTTTGCTAGCAGGTCTGCGCTTGCATTGTGAAGTCTTGGGATTGATGAAATATTGAATGCTGAAAAATGCGCAGTGAGATCTTGCACTAAAGATTGATAGTGCTTTAAATGACTAGACAGGCAGTGTATGGTGTTACGTACCTGTTTGACGACGATCTCGGAATCTCCAAAGACTTGAAGATATTTGACGTTGCAGCCGATTGCTTTGTATAGGCCTTGCACCAAGGCTTCGTATTCCGCTGTGTTGTTCGTGCAATCGAACTCCAGCCTGCATGTGAGCATGGTCTTATTTCCGTCTGGGCTAATCAAGACGCATCCCGCTCCCGCTCCCTCGTTGGACTTAGAGCCATCAAAATATAATTTCCAAAATAAAGAAGTATTTACAGGGTTATCTAAGAAACTAACACATTTTGAATCTATCAGTCTGGGAAAAATTTTCTACTTGGGACACGACTGAATTTTCTAAATATGGCGATATGTGAGCATTGAAATTTCCAAGGAAAGAGTCTACCGAGTAGTTGCCTATGATGCTGCTGTTGTATGCTATGGCTTCGTTCTCTCCTTCCAGATCCGTCACTATGTACTTTTGGTGCAGTTCTCGTTCAACCTTGATTTGATTTGGCTTCCCGTTGAAGGGTAACCACATGTGCGACCAGTCAGTCGAAAAGTATCCGTGGAGCTTCTCGGACCAATCCCTGCTAAGAATTAGACCATAAAATTCAGGGATGTCAGCAACTAGAATGTCGATGACCTGGCATACCTTGGGGTTGGACGACAGTCTTATGTTCACTTGATTAAGTTCGCCTATCACTTCGACTTGTGATCGATCAAGTTGAACTATGCGCACTGCGGATTTTTGCGGTTGAACATTAAGCTTGGCACATATTGACTTGGGAAGAATATTGGTTGAAGCACCAGAATCAACCAAGCAGTTATGCACGTTTCTGTTAAAGATCTCATAAGTGAGGAGGAAAGGGGGAGTGTGAGATCTAGACCTCCCTCCAATCAAAGCGATGTCATTTGGATCGATTTTATTGATCGCGTTGATTGGGGGTCTTCCTATATTATGGGAAGTTATAGCTGTAGGTAGAGGTGCAGTAGGTACAACGTGTAACTCTTTCATCATGATCTTCTGTTGGTGTTTCAATTTTCTCAACTCGTACAGGGTGATATTAGCCCTAGTCTTCTTCATGTCGTCGATGATGTTATACTCCATTTCATCCGACACTATTAGTGTCTTTGATGGAGGCGATTGCTCTGATTGGACTGGGCTAAATGAGGTCGCTTTAGGAGTTGTCTTCTTTGTTGCGACCCTTTCTTTTGCTGGAGGGCTTGCGCCCTTCTGTTTTGGGGTAGTCTGGGGAGGATCAAGTTGATTTCTGCTTCGTGTGCTAACCGGTAGTGCTTCTTGATCTTCCTCTTGTGGGAGGATGAAATCCCACATTCCTTGCAGTTCCACCACTTCTTCGTCGTCGGTCTGCGTTTCGATGGTGCTCTCTTCTTCTTCTTCTTCAGATTCCACATTTGAGACCACGTTGGGTGGCTTCGTCTCCATAGGGGGATTTCTTTTGAAATTCCTAAAAGGCTTTCTTGGGGACGATTCTGCTACTTGCTTTCTTATATCAATCATCTCATTAGACATGGCTTTCAAGACCTTTTGTAATCCTTCCATGTCGAAAGGGTCTTTCGTTTGCTTCTTCTTGGTTTCTTCTTTGAAAGAGATTTTCTTAGACTTACGCTCTTCGATTGTAGATCTCTTTTCTAGGGCTACTACGCGTCTTTCGACTGCCAATGCCTCAGCCAAGTTGTCGACTAAGGTTGTCTTGCTTGCCCTATCTACGAAGATGGCCAAGTTTGAAGGTAAGGCCGTGATGTACCATTCGCATCTTACTTCCTCGCTGGGTTGGGAAGCAGCGGGGATTTTATTGAGGATCTTGTTGAACCGTAAGTTAAAATCTTTAATGGGTTCCCTAGCCTCAGCTTTAAGATTGGACAGATCGTTGATCAGTGTCGCTGTCGATCTATCATTGCCGAATTTGGTGAGAAATTGATTTTGAAAAATATCCGAGCTGGTGATAGATCCGGAGGGTAGCGAAAAGTACCATGACCCGGCCGTTCCTTGCATCGTATAGGGGAAGAGTTGGACCACGGCGTCTTCGTTGGTAACTCCGTTGAGATTAACAGAAAGCATGAAATTATTGATATGTTCTTCAGCTAGCATTCTAGTTTCTGGAGTGAACTTTGGTAACCACTTCTCAGGATGAGCAGGTATTGGACTCAGGGGTGGAGGCATTAAAACCGCCCCAGGGTTGTTCCATGGAGATTGCGCCATCGCTGAGTTGTTGGTTAATAAAAGTTCAGAAGATGATCTTTGAGGTGGCGAAGATAGAGATGTTATGATCTTTGACGATTGTGGAGGAAGGGTTGCTGAAGATGGATGAGTGATTTGAGGTGGAGATGTGGGTGGTTGACTTCACGGAGAGGGAGTTGAAATGGACGAGGTGGATGAAAGAGTCTCTCTGTCGGACTCTAGAAGTGCTTTCCTTGCTCTTTTCCTAGTGGGGAGAGGGATTTCAGTTGGCTGAATGCCAAACTTTTCACTCTTCAATCGGGTCAGGGGATGAGCAGGGTTGTATTGCGAAGTCAAGCTGCTTTTAGATTTATCAGACTTCTGATTAAAAATAGAGAATCCCTGGAGTTTACAGATCAAGGTTTGAACTTCAGGGGGCTCAACAATAAGTTGTTCTGATGTATCGGGATGTATAGCAGCGGTGGATGTCCGAGCGACTTCCAGTTCCAAGTTTAGTCGTACCGAGGAAGTCGGGGAAGTTGGTGAGGGTGATTTGCTCTTAGAATGGTATTTGGGTTTTGAATTATGCGCCATTCATAGCTTGGCCCTCCTTCTAGCGCCAGAAATGTTGAGGGCCCCGAAGTCGGGTCAACAACAAGGGGGATACCCACCCGGTCCGGAACCTGGTTGGCGGCTCCTTGCCCGTTTGGAGTAGCGGGTCCGACTGGGGGTAATGGGACCAGTTTCCCAATGTGATGGGTGTGTGTGTGTGCGTAGAGTCTGATGATATTAATCTAAAGGTTTTTCTAAACTAGTCTTGATTCTAACTGCTAAACTAATTCTATGCTAATGTAATCTAATGAAGAGAAATACATCTGATCTATGCTAACCCGGGGTGTTTTTTCCTTTGTTATGCGATCTAGAAAGATTTCTAACAGCAGCTGGTAATAAAGATCATTCAACTGATATCAGAATATAAATCAATAAAGATAAACCATTCTGCATAAGAAGTTAGGCATAATGGTTGTGAACAACATATCGCATAATTAGTTTTCTATATGTTAAACATAAATAAATGACCCCACCGTACAGAAGTGCCAAATGGTAATGCAGACATTCATGCAATAACATATAAAGAACTCAGCTACATATCACTTTAGGGATACTAGCAGAATCTAGTCAAGAGATAAAAGTACCATTTATGACTAACTTCACTAATAAACTTCAAGTAATAATGATTTATTTCTACTTGTTCTAACATCTGCTAAGAGTACAGAAGTGCAACATCAGTAACAGATATTAAAATGCAAACATAAGTAAATCTCGATCCATCCATTCATCAAAAACCTCCTCTGAGGGTGCAGAAGTGCATGTTCTGAGGACAAGTTTTTTGACAGATTTCCGGACCCTTCTCCAAAAACCATGAGAAGGGTTAAATACTACTAACTAATCAATCTTAATTACATGAAATTAGGGAATCGGCTTCAAATGACCGCCCTTTTACTAAAAGCAACTATATTTCTAAACTTAAGATCTAATTTCTGACCGTTTCTGTATATTCTCTTTAGTGCTGTCAACAGTGCAACGTTTTCCTGGGAAGAGTCGGCTGGCCACTTTCTTCTTTCGCTCTGGAGATAAAAGTGGAAATAACAGGAGCTGGCACTTCCTTCCGGAAGACCAGAATATATTTTCGAAAACCTTTCTCTAGCTGGGTGTATTCACCGCGTGTATACTTAGCGTATCCCAGTTTCTTCTCGAACTGATTTTGCTGTTGCTGTTTTCGGTTTCCGGTCATGCGAATGATTGAGTGGGTTAGGAGTCGTGCTGTATGGACATCCCCCTGTTTTAAGAATTGTTTCCGTTCTTTGTTCTAGGTTTTCTTGAAGCGTCTTCCTTCTTATGCGCTTCTTTCTCTGCTTCACTAAGTCTGAGCTTTAGGATCTTTTCTGAACACGCTGCTTTTGTGCGCCTTTGACTCTGAGTCCTGGATAGTCTAATTTCATCAGTGCCGATTGGCTGATAGTCTAGAATCTGCGGTTCTGCTGCATGCGGCATCCGTTTGCGGAGGCATTCTCTCTTTGCTATCTGATTGGCGCTTTCCTCTTTCCCTCAGATGTTTCCTGCATATAAACTTATATTAGTTGCGTGTCTTGCAGTCTACGCAAAGGAGAAGGGAAATGAAAAGACTTGACGTGAAAGCATTAATCTCTAATGAATGCATAATCCTGACATTCATCATAACTTGACTTCTCGATAAATGTAATGCAATCATTCCTAGATGCTTAAGCATGCGGTCATTAAATTCTTTCAAGGCGCGCGCTTGATGCTGGGTCTATCGTGTGATAAGTCTTTTCAGATCGCAGGTCGCAGATCGCAGCTTCGAAGTTTGCCAATGTCGCAGATCGCATATCGCATTGGTCGCAGGTCGCAAATCGCAGATATCGCAAATCGCAAATCGCAAATATTCGTTTAATGGTTACGTCGTATAGCGTGATGCTTGCGATTTGCGATATCGCATATCGGCGATCGGCATTTCTCAAAGGTTTTTCTTTTAAGGGGCGCGTGTGATGTATGCGATGCGATGAACTTCACATCGCACTTTCGCAGTATTTGCTTTTCGCGCTCGAGCTATGCTTCGGCCTTTCTTTGAGATGCGATTTAGGCCTTAGGGAGAAAAATACAAAAACTTTAGAAAAATATTTTTTGGAATTTTCGTGCAGGGTCCCCTCTTTGCTTGACATTATTGCTAATGTCAAGTGAAGAAGGGGGGTTGTTGGTGACCACAACAAACCCAAAGCTAAGGAGAGAGAGAGAAGAATAAGTGAGATGAGATGATGAGAAAATGAATCAACCTCTTTTGTATTTATATGATTCACTGGGCATGTGTGCCACACATTTAATTGTTGGCTGACCTTGACAATTTGTCAAGTAAATACAAATAAATTCATATCTCCATAAACACTTGTCGGAATCGGAAGATATTTAGATCAATCCTACACCTCCCGACAAGAGGAATCCAGGAAAAATATCAGCTGCCATAAATGAGGTGACCCACATGGAGTTTGTCCCTAGTTGCCAGTTTTAAAACTCTCTCTCAACTAGGGAGAACTCCATCAGCAATCCGTCTGACCGTCGCTACTATCCCAGCCATCAAATGCACTGCCCTGCACTGCTTGGCCCTACTTTGCTCTGCTCGAACTATGAAGAAGAAGAAATGATCGAGGATGTATCATACCATCCTCCACTAACCCGAAGTCAGTCTCAGAGTGTGTCATACCACTCTCATTGATACCAGATCAGTATCATTGATCCCAGATCAATGGAGGTCATCCTAGCATAGGGAGTATAGTAGATACAACGATATGTCCATGGATAGTACTACTAATGGTCCCTGACCCCATTTCCCTACTCATTGTTCGATGAGAGGTACTTCCCATGAGTCCCAAATTGCATGGGTAGGATGCCTTGACAGGAGAACTAATCATCCTATCCATAGGAGAATGAATCATCCTGTCCAACAGTCGCCACATGAGAACTAATCATCCTGGCCCACAGGAGAACTAATCATCCTGTTCCACAGTCGCCATGTACAACTAATCATGTTAACCCACAAGACAACTAATCATCCTATTCCACAGTCGCCACGGAGAACTAATCATTCTGTTCCATAGTCGCCACAGGGTGTCACAGGGGAAGATTGAACCTTTCACTATGTACATAATGCACCAGCAGGGGATGGTAAGTCGCCCTGTGGTCGCATCTCGCTCCAAGAAGTACCTCGCGCCCCCCTGGAGCTCCTAGAGTTCAATACATCATACTTGACCATCATAAGAGGGTCTTTGAACGACACCAAGTCATTCTCGGAAAGTCAAGAATTTGACCTTTCCCAGGGGCTTCGTAAAAATGTCAGCAACTTGTTCATCTGTACCGATATGTTGGAGCCTTATTTCTCCACGCTGCACCATATCCTGAATATAGTGGTACCTGATATCGATATGCTTGGAGCGATCATGAAATACGGGATTCTCTGATAAACGAACCCCGCTCTGGTTCACACATGATCATGGTGGTATCCAATGTAAATCCAAACAGCGCACTGAAGAGCTTTTGCAACCAGACCGCCTCACAAGAGGCCATACTAGCAGCAATGTACTCTGCCTCAGCAGTGCTCAAAGCAACCGACTTCTACTTCCTGCTCATCCAGGATATCGAGGCAGATCCCAAAGAGAAACAACACCCAAAAGTACTCTTTCGATCCACCACATTTCCTGCCCAATCAACATCAGTATATCCATGTAGTCTCACATCTCCAGTAGTGTATCTCGACCCATGAGTGATTGTGCCATGAATATATCTCAACAGATTCTTGGCACCAATCCAATGTGAGTGGTGAGGCTCAACCCTATGTTGACTCAACGTGTTGAGTACAAAACATATATTCAGACGAGAGTTCACCAAGAACATCAATGCTCTGATGAGTTGACGATACTCGGTAGCATTTCATAAAATAGGTCCAACAACACTACTGCTTAACTTCTTGAAGTCAAGCTCCATCAGGGTAGTCACAGGCTTGTAGTCCACCATACCAAATCTCTCCAATATCTTCACCACATATTTTCCTTGAGATAGGAAAATCTCCCCTAGCTTCTACCAGACTTCTAGTCCTAGGAAATAATGCATCAGTCCTAGGTCCTTCATCTCAAATTCAGACGCCAACTCCCTCTTACATTTGTGAATGAAAGGGTCTGCACCTATTAGAAAGAGGTCGTCAACGTACAACACCAGTATGAGAGGATTGTCATCTTCAATCTTAAAGTAAAGGTTAGGGTCGGCTTCACTCCTAGTGAATCCTAGCTTCATCAAGTAGCTATCGATCCTATCATACCACACTCAGGGTGCTTGCTTCAGCCGATAGAGGGCCTTCTTCAACCTGCACACATGAGATTCTCGATCATGAATCTCAAATCCTTCGAGTTGCTCCACATAGACCTCCTCTTTGATCGAACCAAGAACGCGGTCTTCACATACATTTGATGTAGGTTCCATCCTTGCGAAGCATCAAGGGCTATGATCGAGCAGATGGTGGTATATCGGGCAACAGGAGAAAATATCTCGTCATAGTCTATACCTTCCTTCTAAGAGAAGCCACGAGCGACAAAATGAGCCTTATACTTTTCCGCACTTCCATCAACTGCATGCATTATCTTGTAAAGGCATTTCGAAGTGACAACAGCTTTGTCCTGGGGCCTGGGGACCACATCCTAGACATCGTTTTTCATGATGGACTCATATTCCTTAGTCATAGCATCCTTCCATACTTGATGCTTGACAGCTTCTGCGAATGACGAAGGCTCATTTTGGATGATCGTGCTCATGATGGTCAAGTATCCCTAATACCTGGTCGACTTCTTACTTTCCCAAAAGGTTCCCCTGGGTACAACATGCCCTTCAGCATCATCAAGTGTCCCCCTAAGCCATGAAGGACTCTTCCTAGTAGAGGAAGGCTCTTGTGGAGGGGGATCAATAGGATCCATAGGTTCTTCCATATCGGGCATTGTCTCATCTTCCTTTTCCTTTGGTTCCCTAGTGTCAACTTCTTTAGATCCCGTTTAAGTAGGAATATTGTCAACTTTGCTAAGAGCCATATCTTCGTCAAAGGTGACATCATGGCTAATCTCGATTTCCCTTTGACAAGCCACATAGATTCTATAGCCCTTAGTGTTTTCAACATAGCCTACGAAGATTCCTTTCTTTCCAAATGTACCCAATTTATTCCTCTTCTCCTTAGGCACATGAAAATATACCGGACTTACAAAAATTCTAAAATTAGATACTTCAGGTTTCTTACCAGTGAACATCTCTTCGGGAGTCTCGGAACCCAATGCTTGATGAGGGCATCGGTTTTGCACATATACAGCAATATTCGTAGCTTCAGCCAATAGGAACTTCGGAGGTCTTTGATCATGGAGCATAACATGGATAGCTTCCACAATCATATGATTCTTCCTTTCCGCCACACCATTATGCTCAGGAGTATATGGTGTTCTAGTCTCCCTCTTAATGCCAGCCTCCTTGCAAAAGTCATGGAACTCATTGGATTCATACTCAGTCCCATTATCAGTTCTTAAGATCTTGATCTTCTTTTTGGTTTGATTCTCGATCTAGGCTTTGAAGTGAAGAAACCAAGTGAACACTTCATCCTTATTTTTCAAGAAGTATATCTAGGTTTCATAAGAGCATGGTCATTGTCATCATATATCTCATTGTCATCATAAGAGCATGGGCATTGTCATGATATATCTCATTGTAATCATAAGAGCGTGGTCTCTGAGGCCATGGTCTCTATCATCATATATCATACTAGCAAGGTCATTGTTCACTGTTCCTCATCAAATTCACTATTATGCAACGAGGTCACTACCATAGTCAAGGTGATTGTCTCAAGGTCATTGTTATACATCATTGTCACATATCATACATCAATATCGCTCAAGGTCAATGCCATACTAGGTTTCTCAAAATCACTATCAACAAGGTTACTTTTTCATTGTCATATATCACTGACTTACTGTAATAAAGATCATTAAGGTTGTTGTGCCATATGATAATTTCTATAAACTACAATCACAAAGAATAAAAATTTGAATCATGGAGAATAAAACCAAGCTACAAGTGATAGAACAGACCACAAAGAGTAACAATGTGAACCATCAAAATAGATCTAAGCTACTATGTATTGTCGAGCCCCTCAGGGTATATGAGACCGAGATTCTCAGAGTATTACTGTAAAAGTAACACCACAATAGTGTGATGTCACTTGTGTATAGATTGATGCCGCTGATGTCACTATGAATAGAGCGAGCTACTGAGTGATATCAACAAACCAAATCTAAGCCTTATAAACCACGTGATGCACAAAATATAAAATGCATGTCACAAGATATTTCAATGAACCAAATGCGAACCTTATAAACCATGCGAGCCACAAAATATTAAATGTGTGCCACGTGATATGTCAACAAACCAAATGTGAACCTATATAAAATGCTTGCTATAGAATATGTGATACGATGCCATTGTAATGTGAACCACGAAGTTATAGTGGTCGTGATACCATTGTGTTAATATCGAACCTCAAATGATGCAATGTGCATCATTGTAATTAACGAGCCATCGAACAAATGAAAGCCACAAAACATTGTAATGATTTGACTCATAGAATACAATGAAATACAAGCCATAGGTGTATCGAGCCTCAGAGTGTAACATCTCAAATTAGATCTAAACCATCAAATATAATGAAATACAAGCCACCGGCATATCGAGCATTAGATTAATACGAATCATGTGAACCACGAAGTATAAGGATGAGAGCCTTTTTCCTCATTTGATAATCTATCACAAGGATTCTCTTTATATACAATTCGATGGGGAAATAGATCCATCAAAAGTGGAGCCGACTTTAACTATTTGGAGGGAAAACCCAAATTCAATTTCTTCTTAAATATATTTTTCAAATAATTTATTTATCAAATTAATAACAATAATATTTCCCTTTTATCCAAATAAATTTTCCTTTTAACCAATATAATTCCTCTTAGGGCATGATAGGCTTTCCTTTAGGGAAGTTGGGTTTTCCTTGGGGTAGTTGGGTTTCCCTTTGGGGAAATTCATCTTGAAGGTTCCCAAATTTCAACACTCGTTCTCAGCAAGGGAGGAATTTCCATATGTATCATAAGTCTCATCTCAGATGTCTCGTCATTTCTACCTCATGTCTCATCTTGTTTCATATCAACTCATTTCGTCTCATCTCATTTCATCTTGTCTCATAAAAGAAGAAGAATCCACAACCAACGATAGGGGAGATAGATTAGACCCTCTAAACCGTACTAGTCACCAAGTCATGTTTCATGACCTTTATCCCAGCTTCATCAACAAGACAGCCATCTCATCATTTCTTATCTAAACTTGTCTCCTCTAATCATCAGCTAAACAATGATGTCTCGATCTAAAGAAGAAGAATCATCATAGGGGAGATAAATATGCCACCCTATATCCAATGACAATAGGAAAGATAAAACTTATTGGTAAGGTTAAGGATCACGCACACCTACTTTCTAGAGTTCACTTAACCCTAGGAGCGCTCCGACTCAATTCCTCTCCCTGGGAGCTCAAACACGGGGGAAGAAAATAGCTCACTGTTCTTGATCAACCGTGACCCTTTCATAGGAGGGTCACATCCACTAGTCCAAGTTGCTCTCTGAAGACCAAAAAATTCACTTTCGGCAAAGGCTTAATAATAATGTCAACTATCTTCTCATTAAGAGGAGCCTTATTGCTCCTCTTTACACCATAGAGCATAAATATAGTTATATCTAATATAATATGCTTGAAATAATCGTAAAACATGAGATTCTCCGAAAGTTAGATCCCATTCTTACTATTGCAATATATCATAGTCGTGCCCTAGCACATGCTCAAACAGCTCTCCAAAGAGCTTTCTCAATCGGGCTGCCTCAATAATTTGATCTACCTCAATCGTACTTAAATCAACAAACTTTTGTTTCTAGCTCATCCAAGAAATCATGGTAGACCCCAAGCTATAGCAAAACTCAAATGTGCTTTTCCTGTCAACAAAATTTTTCAGTCTTAGTTAACATCAATATATCTATCAAGTTTTTGGCAGTGTATCTCAGCTCATGATTAATAGTTTCATGTAGATATTTCGGCACATGTTTAGCAACAACCCAATATACATATCTATGAGCCAGAGCAAGAATTCATCTCACTATCATCTCATTATGGGATCCATGAAAATCTGAACCTAAAGAGGAATCTCTCTCAACTACTTTAGTGTAACTCATCATGCCAAGTCTTAGGAAGCATACTTCCCTTAAGAATGAAGTCCTCATTACCAATCTCAATATGTTGACCATTTGGGCTCAAAGGTCAGCTCCCTTTGGCACTGAATACTAAGATGATCTAATCCTATCAGGAATAAATTAGAATATCAAATCAAATATCAAATACATACCTTTAACTTGAAGACAGGTTGGAGTTTGCATCAGATGTCCATCAATCCAAGCATGCCAGGTCCATGAGACTTGATTGAGTCCATATGGGACTCACTTCAATTTGAAACCATGAGTCTCTTCTTATGCACCTCAAAGCCCTGAGGTAGCTCCAAGTACGCTTCTTCCTTAAGTACATCATGAAGGAAGCTAACTTCACACACATCTGATATTAAAGCATCAGACAATAGGTGCTAGGATCCTGTCACAATCCTCTCCTTATAAGAGCATATTCCTTATCATTGTTTATTATCGCAGAAGCATCTGACACTGCAACATCTTTGTCATTAAGAATGGCCCAATTATGAAGGATGTACAACTCTCAGTATCTCCTCAAAATGTTACATACAGCCTAACAATCTACTCCCTCGGAATAGGAAGCTTCTTAGGTCATAGACACCAACCTTCCTTCAAGATCTGAGCTCTTGTTCATCTTTCAAGTGCCACTCTACTTCATGGGATGGTTTTGCATCCTTCTCAATTTCGATATTGAGGACGAGGTCCTTACATCCATTTGTTATATGTGATGACCCTAGGACAAGATTAAGAGCAATAATAACAAAAGTAGATAATGAAAGTGTACCTGATAATGAGGCAAGACTGTCATCCATTTTCTAGATAGGAGAGTAGCTTCTTCATTATCTTACAACAGCTCCCTCTTGGACCTTACTCTTCTTGTACTACCTTGCATCCTTATGATCCTTAGGATCTTCTTTCTTTGATCACATTCTCATCTAAGAAGTTAGTGAAAGAATTATTCAAACATTCATGCAAGAAGAATAAACAATAGTCTAGAATGATAAAATAAGAGCATAAGATAACACAGGTTCTTGAAAGTACTTATGTTTCCTGGGGATTGTAGGAAGCTATCAGCTTCCTCTTGATCCTGCCTCCATGAGTCACTTTGTCCATCAACCATATGATAATGTTATCTTCAGAAGAAATGCAACCTCTTGAGCACCACTTGTGTTCTTGGTCTCTTTCATCGACAACCAAACCCAACTTGTCAATGTACAAGATGATCACTGGATCTATATCATATCATCTCCTATTAGCTAGGAGACAAGTTTATCTAGGTTTTCTCTAAATCTGACACATCTACTTGAATAATTGAAAGGCTTCTTGTTGATCACATCATGAAAATTTTTGAATCATACCAAGTCATTTTCCATATCAAGGCCATTCCTAAGGTTTCTCCCAAACCATAGCTTTTGTTTGCAAAAACAAAGGCTTCCTAGGTTTTCCTTCAAACCCTAGCATTCTTTTACGTCTTCGCCATCTTCATCCTTTTCACTCTGTTTTCCCATAAACTACATCATATGTGCCTTCACAGGGGTGATCTTAATGAATTTTCTTCAACCCAGCTTTGATACCATGTTGATTTTTAGGGGTAGATTGTTCTTTGTTGTAGATGATTGCATTTATAAGCTTTTCAACATTTTCACATTACATTCACCCCATGACATCATATCGTTATTAGCAATATTATGTAGAGAGAACTAATGTCGACAAAGCAACAGAAAAATAAAAGAACAATAGAAGAAAAGCAAGCACAATAGGGACACCAGGATTTAGGTCATAGACCAAGGAAAAACCCCACAAGGGGGGAAATCCAACAAGATTCTTCTTCTATTAGATATTCATCAATTTTTTAGCTAAGATACAAAGTAAAATAAGAATGAGATACAACAATCACATCAGGCCTCCTAGAGCCAACCCAAGTCAATTCACAACTTTGTTCGTGAACTGAACAATCTGACCTCTAATAATCAATTAAGTCCAAGAGAGTTGCTATCATATCATTGTCTCAAGTATCATCATCCATGTCACTGAAATAAGTGTCATCAATATCAAGGGTCTTCACTATCAAGGAACATAATCACTATCAAGTGTCATCATTGCTATCATGTATCATAAGAGAAAGGTCCCTGTCATCATAAGAGCATAGTCATTGTCATCATATATCTCATTGTCATCATAAGAGCATGGTCTTTGTCATCATATATCATAATAGCAAGGTCATTGTTTACTATCACTCATCAAAGTCATTGTTACGCAACGAGGTCACTGCCATAGTTAAGGTGATTGTCTCAAGGTCATTGTTATACATATACATCAGTATCACATATCATACACCAATATCACTCAAGGTCACTGCCATACTAGGTTTCTCAAAATCACTGTCAATCGAGTTACTTGTTCATTGTCATATATCACTGATTTACTATCATAGAGATCATCAAGGTTGTTGTGCCATATGAGAATTTCCATAAACTGCAATCACAAAGAATAACAATTCAAACCATGGAGAATAGAATCAAGCTACAAGAGATAGAACAAACCACAAAGAGTAATAATGCGAACCATAAAAATGGATTTGAGTTGTTATGTACTATTGAGCCCCTTTGAGTATATGAGACTGAGTCTTAGAGTATTACTGTAAAAGTAATGCTAGACTAATGTGATATCATGTGTATATATTGATTTCACTGATGTCACTATGAATAGAGAAATACACTAAGCGATGTCAATGAATCGAATGTGAGCCTTATAAACCACGTGAGCCACAAAATATAAAATGCCTGCCATAGGATATGTCAACGAATCAAATGTGAACCTTATAGACCACGCCAACCACAAAATATAAAATGCGTCCCACAAGAGATGTCAACGAACCAAATGCGAACCTTATAAACCACGCAAGCCACATAATATAAAATTTATGCCACAAAATATGTGATACGATGCCCCTATAATGTGAACCATAGAGTTATTGCAGCGGTGATCAGTGTTATTAGGACCAAACCAAACCAATCTGAACCAGCTGGTCTGACCATTTTGAGGAAAAATTTGGTTCGGACCGATGATTTGAACCATTTTTTGCTAGTTTGGACAGGTGATTTGAACCTTTTTTGGCTAGTTATATAATGGAACCAGTCAGTTCAGTACTAAACCAGCCATTTTCACTGAACCAACCAATTCGGTACTGGTTCACTAAATCCCGGTAGAATGCAACAAGTGAGGTATGTTTTGATTTTTTTTCTTTTAATTTTTGTCGTGGTTGGGCACTACCCCACAATAGGTGCTTAATATTCAAGCCTATGGCCCTCCTATTGCTATGCAATTCATGGTAATGTTAAATTCTTAAAGTAAAAGTGACATTCTCCTTTATCTTTTGCTTTCATCCTTTTACTTGAATTTTTAACATTACCATGAAATGACTCGGGATGTTTGAGAGTGGTTCCTACCTCATTGGATTTCATATGGAGAAAGTATAATTTTAGATCACACTCAAAATCTAGCAGACTTAATAGTTTTTTCAGGATTTTAGGATTGGGGGGATTGCAATGTTTCCATTGGATTTTTTCATATATGAGGGTATCAGACTAGAATTCAATAAAGAGCACCCATCCTGCTATGTACCTTGATGTTAGTGGCATTTTTTGTTGAACTCTTCTTTCATGACGCTACTAAAAATGTACCCACACTCAAACAAAATATTGAATTGACATGCTAAGCATTTTTTATCTTAATTTCATGCTTAGAGGGTGATATTGATGATAAAAATCCCAATATAGGCAAAGAATTTGATAATATATAGGTATTTATTGTAGCATGATTTTTTTGGATGCTAGAGGCCATCTAGGTCTTGTTTTGATGTATTTTCAGTTCAACTATGAATTGCACTCGATGTTATTTTCGTTATGTGCACCCTTACATACTCTACAAATGAGACCTTTTGCTTTTTTGTGTATAAACGTTTCGGATTCATATGGACACACATGAATATATGTGGTTTTCTTGAAAATTTGAATTTTTATTTGTTTTTGGTTGACTAGTATTTTAGTCTAGTTTTTTTTACTAGTTTTTGTCCAGTTTTGACCGGTTCTCGGTCTGGGGGGTCTACCAATTTGATCACCGGTTTGGTTCTAATAAAAATGGTGGTGATATCACTATGTTAATATTGAACCTTAGATGATGCAATGTGGATCATTGCAATTAACGAGCCTTCGAAAAATTGCGAGCCATAGAATGTTGTAATGATCTGACACATAAACTATAATGCAATACGAGCCATACATGTATCGAGCCTCAAAATGTAACAACTCAACGCATAGAATATAATGAAATACCAGCCATAGGTGTATCAAGCCTCAGAATGTAACAACTCAAATCAGATTTGAACCATACAATATAATGAAATACGAGCCACAAGTGTATCGAGCCTTAGATTAATATGAATCATGTGAACCACAGAGTATAAAGATGCAAGCCTTTTTCCTCATTTGATAATCTATCAAAAGGATTCTCTTTATATACAATTTGATGGGGGAAATGGATCCATCAAAAGTGGAGTTGACTTAAACTAATTGGGGGGAAAACCCAAATTCAATTTCTCCTTAAATATATTTTTCAAATTATTTCTTTATCAAATTAATAATAATAATTTTCCCTTTTATCCAAATGAATTTTATTTTTGACCAATATAAGCCCTCTTTAGGGCACGATAGGCCTTTCTTTGGGGAAATTCATCCCGAAGTTGCCCAAATTTCAACAGTATCCTAAGCTTTAATCCGAGCTCTTCTAAGGGATATTTCAAAGGTAATCTAGTGTATTTAGTTGAGGACTATTGCAAGTTATTCCAGGACGTGTTACAAGCATTTTTGAGGCATGTTTGGACCTTATTGAGGCTTCATCATTTCGAACCACCAAAGGAAACATACTTTGGGAACCTTGCACTATTTTGAGGGTGATTCCAATTGATTTGAAATAGATCTGGAAACCTCCTTTTATGCCCTAGTTTGGACCTGTTGTGAGACCTAATTTGAGAGAATTAAAACAAGATTCAATCCATGGCTAAGGTATGTTGACCCTTTTCTTGATCAAATTAGATTGAATGCTTGAATCAAGGTAATTTCTCATTTTGATAAGGGTCTATACAAACTTCAGAGGTCAATTTTTGCATGTTTTAAGGGTTGGTTCAATTTGTAATGAGAAGAGGTTTCTAGGGACATTGTAGACCTGTAAGTGTTGATAATTCCAGGCTTAAGCTTTCTCCTTGGGCATAATGAAAGGACGGATTCATATCTCATTGATTGAAATAGTTTGAAACATTAAAAGTTGCTTAGTAGAGGTCCTATTGTAGCAAAACCTGAGGTTCAGACTTCCCTGTTTAAATTCTATCATTAAGATCTAATCTAGCCCAACTTCAATGTTGATTTTTTTAAGTACAAAAGATGCAAGTACTTATTTCTGAAACTTGATAATTACTTCCAATGATGTAGATGATTATTTAGCTCTTTTAATGTATCGTTAAGTGATTACACATTCATAAGTTCAACCATAGAGACAATAGAGAAATAGAGATCACAATGCCCAAAGAGACAAGAATATTTTTCCCTCGGAAAACCCATAATGGAGGAAAATCCCAGCCAACCTTTTCCTTATAGAATCAATGCAACAAGAGATATAGCAAAGTCAACTAACCAACAAGATGACCATCCACCAAGAATCAAGTCAACCCTCCACAAGGTCCAAGACAAATTTCCTAGATTTTGTCCACATATGCTCTGTAACAAGGTCTCTAAGGGATTCAAAATTCATCCTGCAACTCTACCTCAAACTTCACACTATGTCACAAAAACATATCACATAAACAAGGTCTCCAAGAGGGCCGCAATTCATCTTGCAACTTTGCCTGAGACTTCGCACTATGTCACAGAAGATGTTGATGCAAGAGCATCTGACCACCTTTAAACAAAATTCAAATTTTGAGCTATGGGGGAGGAGACGTGGACAATCATGTAAATCGGGAGAAAATTTCTATTAAAAACGAGCTAATTTGATGGAATTGATAAGTCTCGAGAAGAATTAATTTAATGTAATTATTTTCCATGTATGTGTGTTGAAGGATTTGGGGATTATTTGATCCAGGGGGGGACGTTTCCTGCAACACTACGTTGGATATAAGAGGCCATCAATGTACGGTTTGAAGGACTTCAACTATCACACAGATTAAAACAGTGTTATAATTCCCGAATTGGACCCGAACATTTATAGATCAAGGATTTATAATCCTTATCGGCTCCGTAAGGGCAGGTAAACGTCGTGCAAGTGACTCATATGATATCGATGTTGACCATTGGATTAAGTGTGCCTGTATCAAATGGTGGATGATCGCCGATTAGTTTCAGCGATCAAATGAATCATCAATCGTCGGATTGGAAGGTGAGATCAATGGTGAAGATTGAAGCCGATAAGGCTTAGCTTGAGTGAACCCAAGAAGTTATGGACGTGGGTTTATTTTATTTGGGGTCCAGTCTTGTGCGTTTGAAGTGGGACCGGTGTTCATTGTTGGGTTTCATTGTATTCCACTGTTTGGTGATTGGTCGGGATTTTGTTAAATCCACCAATGTAAAGGCTTCCGATGTGGGTCGTAACCCACAGGTTCACGTAAGGATTAATGATAATGAAAGGGAAATTGCCTCACCGCAGTTATCCTTTTCATCAAATGTACCACAGAAAAATCGTCCAGAACTCAGCCTCCTCTGTTTACTATAGCAAGGGCAACTAAAACGTATCTCTTCCTTCTGATTTCGGCCTTGTATTCCTACTCTTTCTTTACTTAGAATAGAGATATGTGTGATAATCCAAACTGTGTCCTTGGAGGAGGAAAAATAGGCTACTTATAGCCTTTAAGTGATGCAAATGGGTGTCTCTCTGGGAAATATAGGCTACTTATAGCCTTTAGGCGATGCAAATGGGTGTTCCTCTGGGAAAGCTGACATGATAGCTTGGAGGGTCGCCTTGGTCACTTGTGGAGGCAAAACTATAAATTGAAAAATTCAACTTTTATTTTGCAAAGGTCATGAAGAACATGTCTTTCATAATCTTTCTTTTTAATATAAAAGTCATTAAGGAATTTAGACTTCTGTGATCCATAACATTGTATAGATAATCTTCGGCAAATTAGCCGTTGGAGTCTCTGCACACTCTATTTAATCAGCTAAACCAGATTGGTTCTTCAACTTGTCCTGACGATGAACCACACTGGTTGGTTCGAAACGCGTCAACAAAAGATTGGTTATGTGATTTTGCCGAAGATTATCTATACAATATAAAAGTCAATAAATATTTTCTTTTACAAATATAATTTATATTTCATCATTATAAGTACAAATGAATATTATGAAGAACGAACATAGCTACAAAAATTGAACATTTAGGATCTTATCTAAGACATTTCTAGGAGAGGATTAAATCATATTGTGACAAGGTTTCTGAGCCCTAATCCGAAATTGACATTTGCAAAGCCATTTTTTTCAGTGAATTACCAATTATGTGTTGAATTTGAAGGCTAACAAGTTTTGAGGTCAACCTTATAGAGCATCTTATAAAGGGAATTTCATCTAAGGGTACATCTAGAAGCAAATATCTAAGGCACATTGTTTCCTTTGTTGAAGGTTCTTTTTCCCATAACTTAACTGATCCACGACACCCCTTTTGTGGAAAATTTTGAGTGATCTGGCACATGACATGTTTCAAAGCCTTTCATTGACAGATCTAAATCAAGCAGTAAACCTGTAACATTCATTCATAGTAAATAAAAGGCCAAATTGAAATAGTTTCAAGGGAAGGATGAAGTTATGGTTAAGGAGCAGTTGTAGCAGAGGGTTGATGCATTGTTGAACAACAAGAGTATCTTGTGATGGTATTACTATTAAAATTGGCAACTAGGGCCAAACTCCATGAGGGTCATCTTATTTATCACAGCTGATATTTTTCTTGGATCGCTCTCATCGAGAGGTGTAGGATTGATCTAAAGATCATCCGATTCCAATAAGTATTCATGGAGTTATGAATTTATTTTTTATAAGACAATTCATCAAGGTCGGCCAACAACAAAATAAACCCCACATGTGCTAAAAGTTTTAGTATAAAAGGAGATGACTTGAGAGTCATTTCTCACACACACTTATATCTTGATTTCTCTCCACTTGTCTTGGGTTTTAGTGGAAGAGAAATCTAGGAGTGGAAGCCCTAGATGTTGGAGGAAAGAAGACTAAGGGAGCTGCCCTAAAGGAGATGCCCTAGCCCTAGATGTTGTCAAAGAACAAGTCAAAAATTTTGTCAAGGAAGCATGCCCTAAACGCTGTCCAAAAGGCAGCTCTAAACGCAGTCTAAGAGCAGCCCTAAACACTATCAAAAGGCAGCCCTAAACGCAGTCTAAGAGTGGCCCTAACGTTGTCCAAAAGACAACCCTAAACACAGTCTAAGAGCAGCCATAAACACTATCAAAAGGCAGCCCTAAATGCAGTCTAAGAGAGGCCCTAATGTTGTCCAAAAGACATCCCTAAATGCAGTGTAAAAGCAGCCCTAAACGTTGTCAAAAGGCAGCCCTAGACGCAGTCTAAGAGAGGCCCTAAAGTTTTCCAAAAGGCAGCCCTAAACGCAGTCTAAGAGCAGCCCTAAACACTATCTAAAGGGAAGCCCTAAACTCTGTCAAAGGTAGCCCTAACAAAGTCTAAAGGCAACCCTAACACTAACCTACGATACCCTAGATGTAGGCCTAATACAGCTGAAAAGGTGGGTTGTAGGTGACCCTCAAACCAGGGATAGCATGAGAGTTTGAGGACTCAAACATGCCCAGGACAGCAATGCTAATAAATGGGACAAATGGGCTACATGGTGCTACTAAGACACATGGGACAGCAATAGATGTGGCAAGGCTAAGGGGGCAACAGCAAGGTATAGCATGACTGTTAGGGACAGCAGCTACACCTATATATCTAGGCAGCAGTGGCAAGGGACAGCTATATAGTAAATGGGACAGTAAAGGAATGTTATGGCAAGCATGGACAGCGTGGAAAGCATGTTGCTGCAAGCACATGAGACATGTTGTGTGTCAACATGGTTCAGCATACCACTTGGGACAGCTGTGTGGCTACATGATCAACTTCAGAACAATGATGGGACAACAACATGTTGGGACAGAACTACGATGGGATAGCTATGACATTGTGCAGCAGTGGCACAATGGGATAGCAGCAACAGTAAGGTGCAGCAAGTACATGGTGCAACAATAGTACTTGGGACAACAATGATGCTTGGTGCAGCAAGTACATGGTATAGTTATGATTAGTGAAGCATGATGAGATACAACATAATGATGATGGGTGCAGCACAATGAGGTGCATCTTGATGATGAGATTCATCATAATGATAGGTGAAGGAGTCACCTTGGAGAATCAGTTGAAGCAACATGTCTTCAACTGATCTCACATATCATCTTCTTAGAGATGATCTATGCTCTTATCTAGATAAGTCAAAGTGTTGACTTCTATTGAAAATATACTATCTCTCTGTTAAAATATGGTACGTTCTATGCTTAGAGCAGTTTACTTCTTTTCTTCTTATTAGCAACAGATTAGCAATCACATATTAAGTAAAGCACAGATGTGACAGCTAGCTAGGGACAAACCCCAATGTGGGGAAACCCTTTGATCAAATCTTCTTTTATCTTCAAAAAAAAAAAATTACACTTGGATAGTTGAAAAGGTTATGCTTCCTAGACTTGTAGCTAAGAAGTGATTACTTCAATGTTCAATTAGAAGGTAGTTTACTTAGGATCAGCAGCATGTGACATGGCTTCCAAAAGACCAAATAAAGCAAACCTAATGTAAATATGAAGACCGGTAAGAAGATGGTGGAGGCACACCACTTTTGATCCATGAAAAGAGCCAACCCCATATAAAGAGGACAGTAGATTGTCCGATGGATATAAATGAGATCTTGAAAAAGATGATGGGTTGCTTCCAACATTATAGGCTGATCGATAGATGCCTTGGCTCTCCCTGTCATATATACCCTAACCAGGTAAATTGTAAAATGGGATGCTAGCCACTAGAGCAGGACGATGTAAGTCAGAGTAAGTGGAATGGGCAAAGGCAATGGAAAAGGTATGTTTAGGGAGCAGTGTAGAAGAATTGAGAAGGGAAAAGGAACTGGGAGGTGAAGGTTTACGGAGCAGTGAACCAGCATCAATGCCAGCACCAGCAACAACACCACCACCATACTAGGATGAGCCCATTTAGTCTGAGAGTTAATGGCTTCTGTAGATCTTTTCCCCTCTTCCTTGTCTTTCTCAGTTTGAGATTTAATGGCTTTCACAGACCTTTTCTCCTCTTTCTTGGCTTTCTCAGACTGAGACTTAATGGCTTTTGAAGATCTTTTCCTCTCTTTCTTGGCTTTCTCTAACTCAGCCAAATGTTTTTCAATATCTTTAGTAGACATTTGTGATTCAAGTTTGTGCTCTTCAATACACTTAATTACAGTAGTCAACGATGAAATTTATCTTGAATCTCCAGTATTCTGCAATAAGACATGGAAGTGTTCAGAGCATATGTCTGAAAGACAAGTTAATATTTTCATAGCTTTACACTTTGAGAGAGGAACATGCCCTACACACAAGAATAAACATACTTGTGAACAAACAAACTCTGTTCCCTTTTTTGCTAATTCCTCTGATGCTCTCTTTTCATCCTTCAGATATGCCTACAACAAAGGCACAGGTGTAAATTTTTCTACAAGTCCAAATTCATAGATAAATTGTATGGCCTCAATTTGCTTTCCGCTACTACTCATTTTTTCTACAACATCGATGAGAAAAAAAAAAAAAAAACCAAACATGTCATCCAGGATCATTGGAAGATCAAAAGTAATGCAAACAACTTGAATAAACCCCATCTTGGAAAGATGACCCAACTTGGTAACCAATTTCAAAATAATGTAGACCACAAGAGTAAGTTCAACATACCTTTCTACTGAAGGCATAGTATGCATAATAAAGATCCGTCTGAAGAATGAAATCATTAGCCAACTAGTATTTGTACTTAAAAATAAACATCAACTTCTAAAATACTGAGCTAGGATGGAAACCCGTGCAAATGAACTCGGCATCATACTTCACAAGGAGTAGATCCTTTAAGCTTCCCTTTGGAAAACCCTACATCTGAAGATCCATAAGGCTCTGAAACCCTTAGGAAAACTAAGAAAAGCACGGTTACTGGGCACCTAATCTTCTGCCGAAAGAACAAACATCATTTTGAAGAACCAAAATATCAGGTGATTAACAGTCCAGTCCTCAAATTATCATTTTTTAAGGGGTAAACTGTATAGTTCAAAAATTATATTAGCATTCATTTTATCTTAGGAAATTAGATGCATAGTTTGAAAAGGGACGCCTATGCATTTTAACAACTAATATGAAAATATTACAAGCAGTTTCCTACAAATGCACCTGTTATGGACACAATTACATCAAAATAATTGCTCAAAAAACAAGCCAATACAAAAACTACTCATGAATCCTTCACGGTTTCCTACAAAGATAAGTAAAGCCACCCTTAATTGCTATTCAACCCTTCACCCAATGGTCAATGTAGCCTATAGTTATGAAGTAGCTAATTTAAGCTACTTAAAAGTTCGGCAACACTTCAATGTCTTACCAAAATCAAATGGGTGATAAAACTAAACTAAGCTAGATCAACATTTTCGCCAGCTCTCAAGTTCTGATGGGATACTGATAGGTAAAAAAAACATTGAAACAAAGATTGGACATCTTATCCTATCTTATTTTATAGTTTAATTAAAATAGAATCAGTTTAGAGAGGGTAGAACATTTGGGTGGGGTGAAGGTTTCCAAGGAATTAGCCATCCAGGTTGAAAAGGGGGGAGTCTACATAGCAGTGGTTGCAAATTTTAAGATACATCCTTTAGCATGTTGATTTGGAATGGTCGATGTGAAGAAGCCACCAGAGTAGTAATCAATATTGTGGGCAGATTAGTCAGCCTTGTAGAAGATTTTGAAAGAAAATTCATGGACAAAATCGTAGAAGGAATCTGGTTCTTAGTAATGCATATTGAGAGGTGGAATCAATTGTGGCAAGTTGTGAGAGGCAAAGCATGTCAGGGAGAGAAAATCCAAACCAATAAAGGCATATTACAGGAAGTAATATATTTCATCAAGGAGAGTAACCCTTTTCCATTTACGTCAAAGGGGTAGAAAAATCAGGAGAAGAATATTAGAAGCATGAAGGCAAGGGGAGTAGTAATCACAAGGGGATTATGTGTGTTTCCATCAATGACAAAGGGGGAGAATGTTGGATGACATTTTCAATGATGTGAACATCAAGCCATGAATGCTCTCAATATCCGTTTAAGGAAACATTGATTAGAAGCTCCAATGAACAATAAGACTTGGAAGGGTGAGAAGCTCATGCGGCATGGTCATGCTATCTTGATTTTGATGAATATTTGGGATAAAAATATCAGTGCAATTTCAAGCGAGATCATCATCAATTGATAGATCTCTCTGTGTTGATTCTAATAGTAGGCGGCACACCACATATCTCCTCACAGTTGAGGAGATATAGTTGTTAAAAATTGAAGCCCCGAAATTTGGTCAAAGAGCCCCAAACTATGATGTTAATGGAAGAGGGATGTTTGGTTATATGATGGCATTTATACTCAAAAAATTGTTCGAATTGTATTGTGTTTATCAGCCCTCCAAATCAAGCTATTCTAGTCCATTTTGAGTTGTAAAGGTGGATTTTTTTATTGAACATATTTGCTCCAAAGATTGTCTAAAGTCAGCTCCTAAAAATAAAATTTTATGACTTCAAGTCGACTAAAGTTCTGGCTCCAAATATATTCATTTTCAAATTCAAATTTTAATTTTGGTTAAGGTCAATTCACTATTTTTGTGGGCATGTCGGCTCCCCTATTGTGCCCCTTCATCCTCTATAAATATGTGGTTGGGCTCCTTTCAAACACAACAATGCAAACTTATTTTCTCATTCTTATTCACTCTGAAATTTTGGAGGCCTAGGCAAAGCATGAGATTAGAAGAAGGCCAAAATATGAGGTTCTATTGGGTTTATTATTTTTGATATTTTTGTGGTGGCTATTTGTGACAGATCTGAGGATTTCATTGGGAAGTAAATTTTCTTGAGGCATAAATTTGGCCTATCCCTGAGGCTTCTCTATGGACATTCATTGGACATTCTAAGGCACTTCACACTGGTTCTAAGGCAATAATAGTTGAGGCCTAATGCAAGCTTTTGTGGCAAATTTCACTAGTATCTGTTAAGGAAATTTTTAAGGGCTAATATTCGCAGGTGGGCTAATTTTCCATCTCTTTTCTAGAGTTCCCTATTTTCTAGAGTTCCCTTAACCCTAGGAGTGCTCCAACTCAATTCCTCTCCCTAGGAGCTCATAATCAATGAATGAATTGAATTGATTTACAATGAGAAATGATGCTCAATAAATAATACAAATGTATTTACAGAAACAACAAGTTTCCACTAAGAAATAGAAACAACAAGTTTCTAATAAGAAAAATACTAATAAGATCACAGATGATCTTATCCAAATAAAATACATAAATGAGCATTAAACACTAAAATAGCATTATTCTAATAGCTCAAACATGGAGGAATAACATAGCTCACTGTTCTTGATCAACCGTGACCCTTTAATAGGAGGGTCACATCCACCAGTCCAAGTTGCTCTCTAAAGACCAAAAAATTCACTTTCGGCAAAGGCTTAATAATAATGTCAACTATCTTCTCATCAAGAGGAGCCTTATTGCTCCTCTTTACACCATAGAGCATAGATATAGTGATATCTAATATAACATGCTTGGACTAATTGTAAAACACAAGATTCTCCGAAAGTTAGATCCCATTCTTACTATTGCAATATATCATAGTCGTGCCCTAGCACATGCTCGAACAACTCTCCAAAGAGCTTTCTCAATCAGACTGCCTCAATAATTTGCTTTGCCTCAATTGCACTTAAATCAACCAATTTTTATTTCCGGCTCATCCAAAAAATCATGGCAAACCCCAAGCTATAGAAAAACTCAAATGTGCTTTTCTTGTCAACAAAATTTTTCAGTCTTAGTTAACATCAATATATCTATCGACTTTCTGGCAATGTATCTCAACTCATGATTAATAGTTTCATGTAGATATTTCGGCACATGTTTAGAAACAACCCAATATACATATCTATGAGCTAGAGTAACAATTCATCTCACTGTCATCTCGTTATGGGATCCATGAAAATCTGAACCTAAAGAGGAATCTCTTTAAACTACTTTAGTGTAACTCATCATGCCAAGTCTTAGGAAGCATACTTCCCTTAAGAATGAAGTCCTCATCACCAATCTCGAGATGTTGATAATTTGGGCTCACAGGTCAGCTCCCTTTGGCATTGAATACTAAGATGATATGATCCTATTAGGAATAAATTAGAATATCAAATCAAATATCAAATACATACCTTTAACTTGAAGGGAGGTTGGAGTTTGCATCAGATGTCCATCAATCCAAGCATGCGAAGTCCACGAGACTTGATTAAGTCCATATGGGACTTACTTCAATCTGAAACCATGAGTCTCTTCTTATGTGCCTCAAAGCCCTAAGGTAGCTCCAAGTGCGTTTCTTCCTTAAGTACATCATGAAGGAAGCTAACTTCACACACATCTGATAATAAAGAATCAGACAACAGGTGCTAGGATCCTTTCATAATCCTCTCCTTTTGAGAGCATATTCCTTATCATTGTTTAGTATCGCAGAAGCATCTGACACTGCAACATCTTTGTCATTAAGAATGGTCCAATTATGGAGGATGTATAACTCTCAACATCTCCTAAAAATGTTATATTCAACCTAACAATCTACTCCCTCAGAATAGGAAGCTTCTTAAGTCATAGAAACCAACCTTCCTTCAAGATCCGAGCTCTTATTCATCTTTCAAGTGCCACTCTACTTCATGGGATGGTTTTGCATCCTTCTCAATTTCGATATTGAGAATGAAGTCCTTACATCCATTTTTTATATGTGATGACCCTAGGACACGATTAAGAGAAATAATAACAAAAGTAGATAATGAAAGTGTACCTGATGATGAGGAAGGACTGTCATCCATTTTCTAGATAGGAGAGTAGCTTCTTCATTATCTTACAACAGCTCCCTCTTGAACCTTACTCTTCTTGTACTACCCTTCATCCTTATGATCCTTAGGATCTTCTTTCTTTGATCACATTCTCATCTAAGAAGTTAGTGAAAGAATCATTCAAACATTCATGCAAGAAGAATAAACAATAGTCTAGAATGATAAAACAAGAGCAGAAGATAACATAGGTTCTTAAAAGTATTTATCTTTCCTGGGGATTGTAGGAAGCTATCAGCTTCCTCTTGATCCTGCCTCCATGAGTCACTTCGTCCATCAACCATATGATAATGTCATCTTCAGAAGAAATACAACCTCTTGAGCACCACTTATGTTCTTGATCTCTTTCATCAGTAGCCAAACCCAACTTGTCAATGTACAATATGATCACTGGATATATATCATATCATCTCCTATTAGGTAGGAGACAAGTTTATCTAGGTTTTCTCTAAATTTGACACAACTACTTGAATAATCGAAAGGCTTCTTGTTGATCACATCATGAAATTTTTTGAATCATACCAAGTCATTTTCCATATCAAGGCCACTCCTAGGGTTTCTCCCAAACCATAGCTTTTGCTTGCAAAAACAAAGGCTTCCTAGATTTTCCTTCAAACCCTAGCATTCTTTTACGTCTTCACCATCTTCATCCCTTTCACTCTGTTTTCCCATAAACTACAGCATATGTGTCTTCACAGGGGTGATCTCAATGAATTGTCTTCAGCCCAACTCTAATACCATGTTAATTTTTAGGGGTATATTGTTCTTTGTTTTAGATGATTGAATTTATAAGCTTTTCAACATTTTCACATTACATTCACCCCATGACATCATATCGTTATTAGCAATATTATGTAGAGAGAACAATAATATCGACAAAGCAACAAAACAATAAAAGAACAGTAGAAGAAAAGCAAGCACAATAGGGACACCAGGATTTAGGTCAGTGACGAAGGAAAAACCCCACAAGGGGAGAAATCCAACAAGATTCTTCGTCTATTAGATATTCATCAATTTTTCAGCTAAGATACAAAGTACAATAAGAATGAGATGCAACAATCACATCAGGCCTACTAGAGCCAACCCAAGTCAATTCACAACTTCGTTTGCGAATTGAACAATCTAACCTCTAATAATCAATTAAGTCTACGAGAGTTGCTATCATATCACTGTCTCAAGTAGCATCATCCATGTCACTGCAATAAGTGTCATTAATATCAAGAGTCTTCACTATCAAGGAACATAATCACTGTCAAGTGTCATCATTGCTATCATGTATCATAAGAGAAAGGTCCATGTTATCATAAGAGCATTGTCATTGTCATCATATATCTCACTGTCATCATAAGAGCATGGTCTTTGTCATCATATCTCATAATAGCAAGGTCATTGTTTACTGTCACTCATCAAAGTCATTGTTACACAACGAGGTCACTGCCATAGTCAAGGTGATTGTGTCAAGGTCATTGTTATACATATACATCACTATCATATATCATACACCAATATCACTCAAGGTCACTACCATAATAGGTTTCTCAAAATCACTATCAACTGAGTTACTTGTTCACTGTCATATATCACTGATTTACTATCATAAAGATCATCAAGGTTGTTGTGCCATATGAGAATTTCCATAAACTGCAATCACAAAGAATAACAATTCAAGCCATGGAGAATAGAATCAAGCTACAGGTGATAGAACAAACCACAAAGAGTAATAATGTGAACCATAAAAATGGATTTGAGTTGTTATGTATAGTTGAGCCCCTTTGAGTATATGAGTCTGAGTCTTAGAGTATCACTGTAAAAGTAATGCCAGACTAATGCGATATCACTTGTGTATAAATTTATGCCACTGATGTCACTATGAATAAAGAAATACACTGAGCGATGTCAATGAACCAAATGTGAGCCTTATAAACTACGTGAGCCACAAAATATAAAATGCATGCCATAGGATATGTCAATGAATCAAATGTGAACATTATAAACCACGCGAGCCACAAAATATAAAATGCATCCCACAAGAGATATCAATGAACCAAATGCAAACCTTATAAATCACACAAGCCACCTAATATAAAATTTATACCACAAAAAATGTGATATGATGCCCCTATAATGTGAACCATAGAGTTATTGCAGCGGTGATTAGCGTTATTAGGACAAGACCAAAACAATTTAAACCAATTGGTATGACCGTTTTGAGGAAAAATTTGGTTCGGACCGATGATTTGAACCATTTTTTGCTGGTTTGGATAGATGATTTGAACCTTTTTTGGCTAGTTATATAATGAAACCGGTCAGTTCAGTACTGAACCGACCATTTTCCCTAAACCAACAATTTTGGTAACAGTTCACTAAACCCGGTAGAGTGCAACGAGTGAGGTATGTTTTGATTTTTTTTCTTTTAATTTTTGTCGTGGTTGGGCACTACCCCACAATAGGTGCTTAATATTCAAGCCTGTGGCCCTCCTATTTCTATGCAATTCATGGTAATGTTAAATTCTTAAAGTAAAAGTGACATTATCCTTTATCTTTTGTTTTCATCCTTTTACTTTCTTGAATTTTTAACATTACCATGAAATGACTCAGGATGTTTGAGAGTGGTTCCGACCTCATTGGAATTCATATGGAGAAAGTAGAATTTTAGATCTCACTCAAAATCTAGCAGACTTAATAGTATTTTCAGGATTGCAGGATTGGGGGGATTACGATGTTTCCATTGGATTTTGTCATATATGAGGGTATCAAACCAACATTCAATAAAGAGCATCCATCCCACTATGTACCTTGATGTTAGTGGCATTTTTTGTTGAACTCTTCTTTCATGATGCTACTAAAAATGTACCCACACTCAAACAAAATATTGAATTGACATGCTAAACATTTTTTTTTATCTTAATTTAATGCTTAGAGGGTGATATTGATGATAAAAATCCCAATATAGTCAAATAATTTGATGATATATAGGTATTTATTGTAGCATGAATTTTTTGGATGCTAGAGGCCATCTGGGTCTTGTTTTTTGATGTATTTTCAGTTCAACTATGAATTGCACTCGGTGTTATTTTGGTTATGTGCACCCTTACATACTCTAAAAATGAGACTTTTTGCTTATTTGTGTATAAATATTTTGGATTCATATGGATGCACATGAATATATGTGGTTTTCTTGAAAGTTTGAATTTTTATTTGTTTTTGGTTGACTAGTATTTTAGTCTAGTTTTTTTTACTGGTTTTTGTCCAGTTTTGACCAATTCTCGATCTGGGGGGTCTACCAGTTTGATCACTGGTTTGGTTATAATAACAATGGTGGTGATATCACTGTGTTAATATTGAACCTCAGATGATGCAATGTGGATCATTGCAATTAACGAGCCATCGAAAAATTGCGAGCCATAGAATTTTGTAATGATCTGACACATAAAATATAATGAAATACAAGCCATACTTGTATCGAGCCTAAAAATGCAACAACTCAATGCATAGAATATAATGAAATGTGAGCCATAGGTGTATCGAACCTCAAAATGTAACAACTCAAATCAGATCTGAATCATAGATTATAATGAAATATGAGCCACAAGTGTATCGAGCCTCAGATTAATATGAATCATGCGAAACGCAGAGTATAAAGATGCAAGCCTTTTTCCTCATTTGATAATCTATCACAAGGATTCTCTTTATATACAATTTGATGGGGGAAATGGATCCATCAAAAGTGAAGCTGACTTAAACTATTTGGGGGGAAAACCCAAACTCAATTTCTCCTTAAATATATTTTTCAAATTATTTCTTTATCAAATTAATAATCATAATTTTCCCTTTTGTCCAAGTGAATTTTCTTTTTGACCAATATAAGCCCTCTTTAGGGCACGATAGGTTTTTGTTTGGGGAAATTCATCCCAAAGTTGCCCAAATTTCAACAATATCCTAAGCTTTTATCCGAGCTCTTCTAAGGGAAATTTCAAAGGTAATCTGGTGTATTTAGTTGAGGACTATTGCAAGTTATTCCAAGACATGTTATAGGCATTTTTTAGGCCTGTTCAGACCTTATTGAGGCTTCATCATTTCAAACCACCAAAGGAAACATACTTTGGGAACCTTGCACTATTTTGAGGGTGATTCCAATTGATTTGAAATAGATCTGGAAACCTCCTTTTATGCCCTAGTTCGGACCTATTGTGAGACCTAATTTGAGAGCATTAAAACAAGATTCAATCCATGGCTAAGGTAGGTTGACCCTTTTATTGATCAAATTAAATTGAACGCTTGACTGAAGGTAATTTCTCATTTTGATAAGGGTCTATACAAACTTCATAGGTCAATTTTTGCATGTTTTAAGGGTTGGTTCAATTTGTATTGAGAAGAGGTTTCTAGGGCCTTTGTAGCCCTGTAAGTGTTGATAATTTCAGGCTTAAGATTTCTCCTTGGGCATAATGAAAGGATAGATTCATATCTCAATTATTGAAATAGTTTGAAACATTAAAATTTGCTTAGTAGAGGTCCTATTGTAGCAAAATCTGAGGTTTAGACTTCCCTGTTTAAATTTATCATTAAGATCTAATCCAACCCAACTTCAATGTTGATTTTTTTTTTTTAAGTACAAAAGATGCAAGTACTTATTTTTGAAGCTTGATAATTACTTCCAATTATGTAGATGATTTTTTAGCTTTTTCAATGTATTGTTAAGTGATTACACATTCAGAAATTCAACCATAGAGGCAATAGAGAAATAGAGATCACAATGCCCAAAGAGACAAGAATATTTTACCCTTGGAAAACCCAAAATGGAGGAAAAACCCAGCCAACCTTTTCCTTATAGAATCAATGCAACAAGAGATACAACAAAGTCAACTAACCAACAAGATGACCATCCACCAAGATTCAAGTCAACCCTCCACATGATCTAAGACAAATTTCCAAGATTTTGTCCACATATGCTCTGTAACAAGGTCTCCAAGGGATCCGAAATTCATCCTACAACTCTACCTAATACTTCGCACTATGCCACAAAAACATATCACATAAACAAGGTATCCAAGAGGGCCGAAATTCGTCTTGCAAATTTGCTTGAGACTTCGCACTATGTCACAGAAGATGTTGATGCAAGAGCATCTGACCACCTTTAAACAAAATTCAAATTTTGAGCTATGGAGGAGGAGACGTGGACAATCATGTAAACCGGGAGCAAATTTCTGTTAAAAATGAGCTAATTTGATGGAATTGATAAGTCTCGAGAAGACTTAATTTAATGTAATTATTTGCCATGTATGTGTGTTGAAAGATTTGGGGATTGTTTGAATGATTTTAGGAGAAGATCATGGATCTAAAATGTTCCATGATTCTATAGTTATTTCTATATATTATGAACCTGTGTGTTCTAATAGATAGAACATAGATAGAGAGATAGGATACAAAGTAGTCGAAGGAGAATTTGTGCCTAAGAATTATGTATATAATAGAAATATATGTGCTATGTGGATTTTCGTGTATATGTGTATGTTTGACCTATAGCTCAGATGTATGTGTTGGAAGAGTTAAATCTTGTGTGACATGTTATTGATCAGCCATCAATCACTATAAGGATTGATGGCGATCCAACGATAAAATGAGTTAATTGTTGTATGAGTGTGTAGACAGAGTATGGCAGAGCGGAGTTGTGTTATAACACAAATTCCATCATAAGTAGTCAAGTGCAGAGGGAGCCATCGGATCATTTAGATTGACGGATGTTAATGGCGAAGGAATAGATCTAGATCGTTAGATCGACAAATCTGTTAGATCGATGGTGATCAGTCAACTGAGGGGTTAAGGCCATTTTAATCTGTGTGCTAGTTGAAGTCCCGCAAACCGTAGATTGATGGCCTCCTATATCCAACGGATATCAGGTCATAAAGTGATCAAACTTTAATTCCCAAATCGGACTCGAAAATTTATATATAAAGGATTTATAATCCTTATCAGCTCCATAAGGGTGGGTAAACGTCGTGCAAGTGACTCATCCGATATTTCTGTTGACCGTTGGATCAAGTGTGCCTTGATCAATTGGTGGAGGATCACCGATTAGTTTCGGTGATTGGGTGAATCATCAACTGTTGGATTGGAAGGTGAGATCAACAGCGAAGATTGAAGGTGATAATTCTTGGCCTGAGCGGACCTGAGAAGTTATGGATGTGGGTTTATTTTATTTTGGGTCTGATCTTGTTCTTTCGAAGTGGGACCGATGTTCATTGTCAGGTTTCATTGTATTCCGTTGTTTGGTGATTGGTCGGGTTTTTGTTAATTCCACCAATGTAAAGGCTTCTGATGTAAGTGTGGGCCATAACCCACAAGTTCACGTAAGGATTAATGATAATGAAAGGGAAATTTCCTCATGGCAGTTATCCTTTTCATCAAGTGGTATCAGAGCAGGGAAAGGGTTCCCACGAGAGAGGAGTTTCTGTGAAAAAGGAGGAGATATAGTCAAGTTGAAGATTGGAGAGTTTTGGTCTTTAACAGAAGGTGAGAAATTTGCTACAGCTTAGAGCAAGGAGTGTTCAATTGGTTCGAGAAGAGAGAACCAGAGAGATGCTAAAAGACTAAGCTCGAGGAGAGAAGCTTGGTGAGGTATCGTGTAGTAGAGAAGACTATTATTACAGAGGTTTTGTTGTAGCTCACAGAAAGATCATGAAGGTAGTTCCACTGAGGAAGTGGGTAGAATTGCTATGGGATGGAGGAGAAGCATATGACCAGGAGGTCATATATTTTTGTGCCTCGGGAGTCTAATGCAAGAGCATTTGACCACCTTTAAACAAAATTCAAATTTTGAGCTATGGAGGAGGAGACGTGGACAATCATGTAAACCAGGAGCAAATTTATGTTAAAAAAGAGCTAATTTGATGGAATTGATAAGTCTCGAGAAGACTTAATTTAATGTCATTATCTGCCATGTATGTGTGTTGAAAGATTTGGGAATTTTTTGAATGATTTTAGGAGAAGATCATGGATCTAGAATGATCCATGATTCTATAGTTATTTCTATATATTATGAACCTACATGTTCTGATAGATAGAGCACAGACAGAGAGATAGGATACAATGTAGTTGAAGGAGAATTTGTGCCTAAGGCTTAAATGCCTTAGTCTGTAATCGAATTACGTATATAATAGGAATATACGTGTTATTTGGATTTTTGTATATATGTGTATGTTTGACCTATAGTTTAGATGTATGTGTTGGAAGAGTTAAATTTCATGTGACAGGTTATTGATCGACCATCGATCACTATAAGGCAAGGATAATTTTAGGGGCGAATGTTCGCCCTTTGGCGAAATTAAGGGGTTTTAAATTTTTAGTGGGCGAATATTTTGTATCATAGTACATTTTTACAAATCACCTCAAATAGCCCACCTTATTTTAAGGGAGAGGGTAAAAAAGGTAAATTTAGCCCTTGAAATTAGGACTTACAACCTTCCATTCGCCCATTTTCAAGAATAGGTTTTATTTAAGTGAATCCATTCGCCCATTTTCAAGAATAGGTTTTATTTAAGTGAATCCTATGGGCCAAATACCATATTTATAAAAGAGGTATGGTAAATTAATAAAAATATAAATAAATGAGAGGTATGGTAAATAAATAAAACATTTTTTATATTTACTCCATAAGTCACCTTATATACATGTAAGGGTGTAAACAAATAAAAATATAAGTAAAGTGGAGGTATGGTAAATAAATAAAATGTCTTTTTATACTTACATGTAAGGGTGTAAACAAATAAAAATATAAGTAAAGTGGAGGTATGGTAAATAAATAAAACTTCTTTTTATACTTACTCAAAAGGTATGGTAAATAAATAAAAATATAAATAAACTAGACGTATCGTAAATAAATAAAACCTCTTTTTATATTTAGTCCATAACCCTCGTTCTATTTATGAAGGCTCAAGAAAGAGGTTTTATTTAAGTGAATCCTATGGGCCAAATACCATATTTGTAAAAGAGGTATGGTAAATTAATAAAAAATATAAATAAACGAGAGGTATGGTAAACAAATAAAACTTTTTTTATATTTACTCCATAAGTCACCTTATATTTACGAACACTCAAAAAATGGGTTATATTTAGGTGAAACTTATTAATACCATGAAAAAAACCATTATTAACCCTAATATTAGAATTAATAAAAATAAAAATGGCACATGGTATTGACCCATGGTATTCACCAAGGCACATGGTATTGACCCATGGTATTCACCTGGAATGTAGCCTATTTAAATGGGGGAATTAAACCAGCATGTAGCCTATGCTAAGATTCACTAGGACTTTACAAAGTTTTATTATTTAGTGAAAGACTCACCAAGATCTTACAAGATTTTATAATTGAGTAAAATATTCTAATAAAAATAAAAATGGCACATGGTATTGACCCATGGTATTCACCAAAATGGCACATGGTATTGACCCATGGTATTCACCTGGAATGTAGCCTATTTAAATGGGGGAATTAAACCAGCATATAGCCTATGCTAAGATTCACTAGGACTTTACAAAGTTTTATTATTTAGTGAAAGACTTGCCAAGATCTTACAAGATTTTATAATTGAGTAAAATATTCGCCATGCCTGGTGAGAGATTCGCCAAAAAATTATATATACATATTATATTATTGATAAAATCGCCTTCCATTTTTCCTATATACCATGGAGATTCGCTCATTTATTATATTTATAAATTTAGGGGGGGTTCTTAAAATTTTCCCTGCTATAAGGATCGATGGCAATCCAACGATAAAAGGAGTTAACTATTTTATGAATGTAGTGAGTGTGTAGATAGAGTATGTGGAGTTGTGTTATAACGCAAATTCCATCATAAGCAGTCAAGCGCAGAGGGAGCCATCGAATCGTTTAGATCGACGGATGTTAATGGTGGAAGAAGAATGGCAGAGGAATAGATCTGGATCATCAGATCTGTTAGATCAATGGTGATCAGTCAACTACGGGGGTTAAGGTCGTTTTAATCCGTGTGCTAGTTGAAGTCCTGCAAACCGTAGATTGATGGCCTCTTATATCCATCGAATATCAGGTCATAAAGTGATCAAACTTTAATTCCTAAATCGGACCCGAACATTTATAGATCAAGGATTTATAATCCTTATCGGCTCTATAAGGGTGGGTAAACGTCGTGCAAGTGACTCATCCGATATCGATGTTGACCGTTGGATCAAGTGTTCCTTGATCAAACGGTGGAGGATCATCGATTAGTTTCGATGATCGGGTGAATCATCAACCGTCGGATTGGAAGGTGAGATCAATGGCGGAGATTGAAGCCGATAAGGCTTGGCTTGAGCGAACCCGAGAAGTTATGGATGCGGGTTTATTTTATTTGGGGCCGGTCTTGTGCGTTTGAAGTGGGACCGACGTTCGTTGTCGAGTTTCATTGTATTCCGTTGTTTGGTGATTGGTCGGGATTTTGTTAAATACACCATTGTAAAGGCTTCCGATGTAAGTGTGGGCCATAACCCACAGGTTCACATAAGGATTAATGATAACGAAAGGGAAATTGCCTCACTGCAGTTATCCTTTTCATCAGATGTACCACAGAAAAATCATCTAGAACTCGGCCTCCTCTGTTTACTATAGCAAGGGCAACTGAAACGTATCTCTTCCTTCTAATTTCGGCCTTGTATTCCTTATCTTTCTTTGCTTAGAATAGAGATATGTGTGATAATCCAAAGTGTGTCCTTGGAGGAGGATGAATAGGCTGCTTATAGCCTTTAGGTGATGCAAATGGGTGTCTCTCTGGGCAAGCTGACATGATAGCTTGGAGGGCCAACTTGGTCACTTGTGGAGGCAAAACTATAAATTGAAAAATTCAAATTTTATTTTGCAAAGGTCATGAAGAACATGTCTTTCATAATCTTTCTTTTGAATATAAAAGCCAATAAATATTTTCTTTTACAAATATAATTTATATTTCATCATTATAGGTACAAATGAATATTATGAAGACCGAACATAGCTACAAAAATCCAACATTCAGGATCTTATCTAGACATTTCTAGGAGAGAATTAAAGCATATTGTGACAAGGTTTCTAAGCCCTAATCCGAAATTGACATTTGCAAAGCGATTTTGTTCGGTGAATTACCAATTATATGTTGAATTTGAAGGCTAACAAGTTTTGAGGTCAACCTTCTAAATCATATTATAAAGGGCATTTATTCTACGGGTACATCTAGAAGCAAATCTCTAAGGCACATTGTTTCCTTTGTTGAATATTCTTTTGGTCATAATTTAACTGATCCACAACACGCCTTCTGTGGAAAATTTTGAATGATTTGTCACATGACATGTTTCGAAGCCTTCCGTTGATAGATCTAAATCAAGAAGTAAACCTGTAACATTCATTCATAGTAAATCAAAGGCCAAATTTGAAATAGTTTCAAGGGAAGGATGAAGTTATGGTTAAGGAGCAGTTGTAGCAGAGGGTTGATGTACTGTTGAACAACAAGAGTATCTTGTGATGGTATTACTATTAAAATTGGAAACTAGGGCCAAACTCTATGTGGGTCATCTTATTGATGGCAGCTGATATTTTTCTTGGATCCCTCTCATCAAGAGGTGTAGGATTGATCTAAAGATCATCTGATTCCGATAAGTATTCATGGAGTTATGAATTAATTTTTTATAAGACAATTCGTCAAGGTCGGCTAGAAACAAAATAAACCCCACATGTGCTCAATGTTTTAGCATAAAAGGAGATGACTTGAGAGTCATTTCTCACACACACTACTATCTTGATTTCTCTCCACTTGTCTTGGGTTTTAGTGGAAGAGAAATCTAGGAGTGGAAGCCCTAGATGTTGGAGGAAAGAAGACTAAGGGAGCTTCCCTAGAGGAGATGTCGTAGCCCTAGACGTTGTCAAAGAAGAAGTCAAAAACGTTGTCAAGGAAGCATGCCCTAAATGTAGTCGAAGAGAGGCCCTAATGCTATCCAAAAGGCAGCTCTAAATGCAGTCTAATAGCAGCCCTAATCGCTGTCAAAAGGCAGTGCTAAACGCAGTCTAAGAGAGGCCCTAACGTTGTCCAAAAGACAACACTAAACACAGTCTAAAAGCAGGCCTAAACGCTATCAAAAGGCGGCCGTAAATGCAGCCTAAGAGAGGCCCTAACGCTGTCCAAAAGGCAGACCTAATCGAAGTGTAAAAGCAGCCCTAAACGCGGTGTAAAAGCAGCCCTAAACATTGTCAAAAGGCAGCCCTAGACGCAGTCTAAGAAAGGCCCTAATGCTGTCCAAAAGGCAGCCCTAAACGCAGTCTAAGACCAGCTCTAAACGCAGTCTAAGAGCAGACCTAAAAATTGTCTAAATGGCAGCCCTAAACGCTATCCAAAGGCAACCCTAACATAGTCTAAAGGCAGCCCTAACACTAACCTACGGTGCCCTAGATGCAAGCCTAATATAGCTAAAAAGGTGGGCTATAGGTGACCCTCAAAACAGGGACAACGTGAGAGTTTGAGGACTCAAACATGCCCAGGATAGCAATGCTAATAAATGGGATAGATGGGTTACATGGTGCTACTAAGACACATAGTAAAACAATAGGTATGGCAAGGCTAGAGGGACAACAGCAAGGTATATCATAACTGTTAGGGACAGCAGTTACACCTATATATTTAGGCAGCAGTGGCAAGGGACAACTATATAGTAAATGGGACAACAAAGGAATGCTATGGCAAGCATGGACATCATGGAAAGCATTTTGCTGCAAGCACATGAGACATGTTGTGTGGAAACATGGTTCAACATCACACTTGGGATAGCTGTGTGGCAACATGATCAGCTTCAGAACAATGATGGGATAGCAGCATGTTGGGACAAAACTATGATGGGACAACTATGACATTGTGCAGCAATGGCACAATGGGATAGCAGCAACAACAAGGTGCAGCAAGTACATGGTGCAGCAATAGTACTTGGGACAACAATGATTCTTGGTGCAGCAAGTACATGGTACAGTCATGATTGGTGAAGCATGATGAGATACAACATAGTGATGATGGGTGCAGCACAGTGAGGTGCAACATGATGACAAAATTCAGCACAATGATAGGTGAAGGAGTCACCTTGGAGAATTAGTTGAAGCAACATGTCTTCAACTAATCTCACGTATCATCTTCTTATAGATGATCTATGCTCTTATCTAGATAAGTCAAAGTGTTGACTTCTATTGTAAATATACTATCTCTCTGTTAAAATATGGTATGTTCTATGCTTAGAGCAATTTACTTCTTTTCTTCTTATTAACCACAGATTAGCAATCACATATTAAGTAAAGTGCAGATGTGATAGCTAGCTAGGGACAAACCCCAATGTGGGGAAACCCTTTGATCAAATCTTCTTTTATCTTCAATAGTTCAACAGAGAGAAATAGTACAAAAACATAGTTTTGTAATTTTGTATCAGCAGCAGAAAACCTTAGATCAACAAAGTCAAACTTGGTCAAATGAGTTGAAATTGACCTCCAATATGCTTGGTCAATTACCTGTCAACTAGCCCTCGAACAACCTAAAGAAACAACCCTTGAACAACCCTAACAACAGTGAAATTATTGTTGACTGAAGTCAACCTGCTGCCCAAAACTAGGGCAATCAACACTGGTCAAACCTGTGGACATATTGCCTTGATTTTTGTGCCAAAATCTACGGCCTGCCTAGGAGAGCAAGCACACCAAAACTACACCCTTGATGAGTCAACGCTTGGTCAAATAAGGTCAAAGAGACCTTCAGCAGTTCTGCATCCTCCTTTCAGTGTCCTCCTTGCCCTAATGTGTCCTCCTCCTTCCCACGTGTGAGATGCTCCTTGTATAACCCAAAGCTAAGGAGAGAGAGAGAAGAATGAGTGAGATGAGATGATGAGAAAATGAATCAACCTCTTTTGTATTTATATGATTCACTGGGCATGTGTGCCACACATTTAACTACTGGCCGACCTTGACAATTTTTCAAGTAAATACAAATAAATTCATATCTCCACTTGTCGGAATTGAATGATATTTAGATCAATCCTACACCTCTCGATAAGAGGAATCTAGGAAAAATATTAGCTGACATAAATGGGGTGGGCCACATGGATTTTGGCCCTAGTTTCCAATTTTAACACTCCCTCTCAACTAGGAAGAACTCCATCAGCAATCCTTCTGACCGTCAGTACTATCCCAACCATCAAATGCACTGCCCTGCACTACTTGGCCCTACTTTGCTGTGCTCAAACTATGAAGAAGAAGAAACGATCCAGGATGTATCATACCATCCTCCACTGACTCGAAGTCAGTCTTAGAGTGTGTCATACCACTCTCATTGATACCAGATCGGGATCATTGATTCCAGATCAATGGAGGTCATCCTAGCATAGGGAGTATGGTAGATACAACGATGCGTCCATCGATAGTACTACTAATGGTCCCTATCCCCATTTCCCTACTCATTGATCAGATGAGAGGTACTTCCCATGAGTCCCAGACTGCATGGGTAGGATGCCTCGATAGGAGAACTAATCATCCTGTCCACAGGAGAACGAGTCATCTTGTCCAACAGTCACCACATGAGAACTAATCATCTTGGCCCACAAGAGAACTAATCATCCTGTTCCATAGTCACCACAGAGAACTAATTATCCTAACCCACAAGAGAACTAATCATCCTATTCCACAGTTGCCAGTAGAACTAATCATCCTGTTCCATGGTCGCCATAGGGTGTCATAGGGGAAGATTGAACCTTTCACCATGTACATAGTGCACCACCAGGGGATGGTGAGTCACCCTGTGGTCGCATCTCGCTCCAAGAAGTACCCAGCACCCCCCCCTGGAGCTCCCAGAGTTCAATACATTATACTCAACCATCATAAGAGGGTCTTTGAACGACACCAAGTCATTATCAGAAAATCAAGAATTTGACATTTCCTAGGGGCTTCATCAAAATCTCAACGACCTATTCATCTGTACCGATATATTGGAGCCTTATTGCTCCCCACTACATCATATCCCAAATATAGTGGTACATGATATCGATATGCTTGGAGCGATCATGAAATACGAGATTCTCTGATAAACGAATCCTGCTCTGGTTGTCACACATGATCACGGTGGTATCTAATGTAAATCCAAACAGTTGACTGAAGAGCTTTCACAACCAGACTGCCTCACAAGAGGCCATACTAGCAGCAATGTACTCTGCCTCGACGGTGCTCAAAGCCACTGACTTCTGCTTCCTACTCATCCAGGATATCGAGGCAGATCCCATAGAGAAACAACACCCAAAAGTACTCTTTCAGTCGACCACACTGCCTGCCCAATCAACATCAGTATATCCATGTAGTCTCACATCTCCAACAGTGTATCTCAACCCATGAGTGATTGTGCCACAAAGATATCTCAACAGATTCTTGTCACCATTCCAATGTGAGTGGTGAGGCTCAACCATATGTTGACTCAACGCGTTGACTACAAAACATATATCCGGACGAGAGTTTTCCAAGAACATCAATGCTCCGATGAGTTGACAATACTCGGTAGCATTTCATAAAACAAGTCTGACAGCACTACTTCTTAACTTCTTGAAGTCAAGCTCCATCGGGGTAGTCACGGGCTTGCAGTCCACCATACCGAATCTCTCCAATATCTTCAACACATAATTTCCTTGAGATAGGAAAATCTCCCCTGGTTTCTACCAGACTTCTAGTCCTAGGAAATAGTGCATCAGTCCTAGGTCCTTCATCTCAAATTTAGAAGCCAACTCCCTCTTACATTTGTGAATGAGAGGGTTTGCACCTGTTAGAAAGAGGTCATCGACGTACAACACTAGTACGAGAGGATTATCATCCTCAATATTAAAGTAAAGGTTAGGGTCTGCTTCACTCCTAGTGAATCCTAGCTTCATCAAGTAGCTATCGATCCTCTCATACCATGCTCAGGGTGCTTGCTTCAACCCATAGAGGGCCTTCTTCAACCTTCACACATGAGATTCTCGATCATGAATCTCAAATCCTTCGGGTTGCTCCACATAGACCTCCTCTTTGATCGAACCATGCAAGAACACGATCTAGACATCCATTTGATGTAGGTTCCATCCTTGCGAAGAAGCAAGGGCTATGATCGAGCAAATGGTGGTATATCGGGCAACAGGAGCAAATATCTTGTCATAGTCTATAACTTCCTTCTGAGAGAAGCCACGAGCAAAAAAACGAGCCTTATGCTTTTCCGCACATCCATCAACTGCATGCTTTATCTTGTAAAGCCATTTCGAAGTGATAACTGCTTTGTCCTGGGGTCTGGGGACCACATCCCAGACACCGTTTTTCATGATGGACTCATATTCCTCAGTCATAGCATCCTTCCATACTTAATGCTTGACAGCTTCTACGAATGATGAAGGCTCATTTTGGATGATCGTGCTCATGATGGTCAAGTATCCCTAATACCTGGTCGGCTTCTTACTTTCCTGGAAGGTCCCCTGGGTGCAACATGCCCTTCAGCATCATCAAGTGTCCCCCCCTAAGCCATGAAGGCCTCTTCCTAGAAGAGGAAGGCTCTTGTGAAGGGGGATCAATAAGATCCATAGGTTCTTCCATATCGGGCATCACCTCATCTTCATTTTCATTTGGTTCCCTGGTGTCAGTTTCTTTAGATCCCCTTCGAGTAAGAAGATTGTCAACTTTGCTAAGAGCCATATCTTCATCAAAGGTGACATCATGGCTAATCTCGATTTCCCTTTGACAAGCCACATAGATTCTATAGCCCTTAGTGTTTTCGCTATAGCCCACGAAGATTCCTTTCTTTCAATGTACCCAATTTAATCCTCTTCTCCTTCGGCACATGAAAATATACCGGACTTCCAAAAATTCTAAAATGAGATACGTCAGGTTTCTTACCAGTGAACATATCTTCGGGAGTCTTGGAACCCAATGCTTGATGAGGGCATTGGTTTTGCACATATACGGCGGTATTCATAGCTTCGGCCCATAGAGACTTTGGAAGTCTTTGATCATTGAGCATAGCATGGATAGCTTCCACAATTGTACGATTCTTCCTTTCCACCATACCATTCTACTCAGGAGTATATGGTGATGTAGTATCCCTCGTAATGCCATCCTCTTTGCAAAAGTCATGGAACTCATTGGATTCATACTCAGTCCCATTATCAGTCCTTAAGATCTTGATCTTCTTTTCGGTTTGAATCTCAATCTAGGATTTGAAGTGATGAAACCAAGTGAACACTTCATCCTTCTTTTTCAAGAAGTATATCTAGGTTTTGCGAGAATAATCATCTGTAAAAGTGACCTAATATAAATATCCTCCCAAAGAGTTCATGGGCATCATACCAGATATGTCTGAGTGAACCAATTGCAATACATCGGAGGTCTTACTTTGGTTTGATGGGAATGGTCCCCTTTTGAGCTTCCCTTTGGCACATCCAGGACATACACCTTCTTGCTCTACTTGGAACTTAGGCATTCCTGTCACCATTTGCCTTGCATTGGATAGAGCTTTATAATGAATGTGAGCAAACCTTCGATGCCATAGTTCGGACTGAAGTGATGTGTCACAAGACATGACACCTAGTGGACTTCCCTCGCATGGTGGCCCATTTTGATGTAATTGTAACAAAAACTATTTCTTCCACCCTTTGGTCCAACCTTCTCTTTGGATTTAGCCCCAGAATTGTCCCTTCTTTTAGCATAAGAAGAAAAGGTAGAGGGGTGGCCTTTAAGTGCGGGTATTTCTTGCTCTTCCATCCTTGTCTCTTCTTGAATACATCTAGCCATTAATTCCTCAAATCCTGGGATGACATTATTTTTTAGAAGAGTAGTCCTGAATATATACCATTCAGGTGGCAGTCCTCCAAAAGTTGTGATAGTCATTTCCCTGTCAGGAACTACTTCCCCAATAGATAGGAGATCATTCTTGATCTCGGTGATGCTTAAGAAATATGCTTGCATACTCTCATCTTTTCCCTTCTTAATTTCCTTCAGATTATTTCTAAGAATTAGAACTTGGTTTGCATCATTAACATTAAATAAACTAACCAGTCTATCGTATATTTCCTTAGAGGTTGTCAGCTCGGAAACATAGGCCACCAGGAGCTTGTTGATAGAGTTCTGGATGATCTTCCTTGCTTTGAATTCTCCCTCAGACCACTTGCTTTTGGCAGCAGTGGATGAATTTGATGGAGGCACAACAATATTGCCTGTCACATGGTCCAACACTTCCTAATCTTCTAAAGTCAGATTGAGAGGCATCTTCCATCCGTGATAGTCAGACTTCTCAAGGAGATTGTCTTCGGTGGGGAAGAGTGTTGAGGACCCCATGAAGTTTTTAGGATAGCCTTCCCAACCTTCTCTTCGGTGATTTATCTTGCTCTTGCTTGGGCTTTGTCTTCACCTCAACTCCGATACCATGTTAAAATATGGTATGTTCTATGGTTAGAGCAATTTACTTCTTTTCTTCTTATTAGCCATAGATTAGCAATCACATATTAAGTAAAGTGCAGATAGAACATTAAACGAATAACAAAAAACAAGCCAAGACAATAGACACAAGATGTGGTAGTTAGCTAGCAACAAAGCCCAATGCGGGGAAACCCTTTGATCAAATCTTCTTTTATCTTCAATAGTTCAGCAAAGAGAAATAGTACAAAAACATAATTTTGTAATTTTATATCAGCAGTAGCAAACCCTAGATCAGCAAAGTCAAACTTGGTCAAACGAGTTGAAATTGACCTGCAATATGCTTGGTTAATTACGGTCAACTAGCCCTCGAAAATCCTGAAGAAACAGCCCTTGAACAGCCCTAAAAACAATCAAATTGTTGTTGACTGAAGTCAACCTACTGCCCAAAACTAGGGCAGTCAACACTGGTCAAACTTGTGGATGGATTGCCTCGATTTTTATGCCAAAATCTGCGGCCTGCCTAGGAGAGGCAACCACACCCTTGATGAGTCAATGCTTGGTCAACGTAGGTCAAAGAGACCTTCAACAGTTCTGTGTCCTCCTTTCAGCATCCTCCTTGTCCTAATGCGTCCTCCTTCTTCCCACATGTGAACTGCTCCTAGTATAACCCAAAGCTAAGGAGAGAGAGAGAAGAATGAGTGAGATGAGATGATGAGAAAATGAATCAATAATCTTTTGTATTTATATAATTCACTGGACATGTGTGCCACACATTTAACTGCTTGCTGACCTTAACAATTTGTCAAGTAAATACAAATAAATTCATATCTCCATAAATAATTGTCGGAATCAGATAATCTTTAGATCAATCCTACACTTCTTGATAAGAGGAATATAGGAAATATCAGCGGCCATAAATGAGGTGACCCACATGGAGTTTGGCCCTAGTTGCCAATTTTAACACTCTCTCTATCTCTCTGTTGAACTATTGAAGAAAATATAAGAAGAATTGATCAAGGGTTTCCCCTCATTGGGGTTTGTCCCGGCTAGCGCCACATCTTGTGTCATCTTTTCTTGGTTTGTCTTTTTCAATTTATGTTTATGTTCTATCTGCAGTTTACTTTAATGTTGATGTGATTGCTAATCTTGAAAAGATATTGAGATGACTGTGAAAATTGAAATAAATTTCTCTAAGCATAGAACATACCTACAATTAACAATTACAAATTGCTAACAAAATTTGTAAAAGAATGTCATGAGTTGTTCAAACTGAGTACTGTTATATTGTACCTTGCGTACTCATGAGCAAAATATTCAAATTGGTTGTTTGATATATGCTATATTGTTACCATTATAATATATTGTTGATAAGGTCTCTCTCCAAGTTGAAGTAGTTAGGGTTTGTTGCTAATTATGGCCAAAAGCTTCAGGATTGTTTTACAAGTATATCTATCAAAGAATGCATTGTTGAGAGCATATTGATGCTGCTAGGGTATGACAATGAAAGTGCATTATTGAGCAAAGATTGTTATTGATTGTTGAGATGGGGTTTCAATTGCATGAGTGAGTATTGTATTTATATTTTATTTCAGAGGCAGTTGAAGCATAGTTTAATACAATGAGTTCGTGTTTCTATGTTGCTAGAGTTTGTCAACTTATATACATGTTGAGCACCATTGGATCTAAGTGTTGGGCAGAGAGTATTGAGTAATTTTGGATTGTTCAAGCTGGGGTTTGATCTTTTGAGCACTAGAAATTGTTATTGTTGCTAACGACCTTGTGCCAGTGTTGCAAACTGATAGTGTCAGTTGTTTGTTTTGATATTTTGATATTGAGCACAGGTGGATCCAATCTGAAAATTATGAAACATGGTTCACTGTGGTGAATTGAAGGTTGGAACCTTCAGTGCAAGTGGTGGCTTGTTGAGCAAGGTGGCAGGGTGGTGCAAGGCAGAGATTGAAGTCTCTTTCAGATTGGAACCGAAGAACACTTCAGGGCAGTAGGGTGGTGCTAGGGCAGGTTGGAGCATATGCAAGGTGTTGGGGCATCCTTTCAGTCAGCGCTAATAAAACCAAGGCGTTGGATCATCCTTCCAATTGGAGTTGGTAAACTAGGGTGTTGGAGTATCCTTTCAGTTGGAGTTGATAAATCAAGGTTTTGGAGCCTCCTTCCAGTTGTTGTCAGAGAATCTCGGAAGTTGAAGCTTCCTATTGATGTACTCATTAAGACCTATATGAAAAATGTTCGATGGTTTTTCAGAAGGGTTCACACCTAAAAATTTCGTGTAATGTTATGCATTGTTGAATTGTGTTACTGATTTATGTTTTGAACTAATACTAATGATAATCAATATTCTGTGATGTTAAAATTAATTAATTGAAGTGAAATATTGATTTACCCCCTCTCAATATTTCCAACAATAAGTTCATTAATGTCTAACAAGAAGTGATGGAAAAAGTATGTCAATGAGACTAAAAGAGTTCAAAAGTCTAGGTAACAAAATGGGGAAGTGAAAAGGCAACTACTAGATCAATCCTGAGTGCAGGGATAAATAGAATGTGTCCCACTCTAGTTAAAACAAAGTACAAAAGAAGGTTGCAAGAAAAATAGAGATAGAACATGGGTGGGAAAGATATGAAAGAAGTTACAAAAGTGAAAAATATGCTAGAACTGAGAAGTTACAAAAGCGAAAAAAAAAAAAATGCTAGAACTAAGAAGTCAAAAGTGAAAATATGCTAGAACTGAGAAGTCTAAGTGTGGAATGGAAGAGAAGATTAGAAACAATTAACCACTGAAACAAACGAATACAAAAACATGGGAAAAACAAATTAAAGCACAAAAAATAGTGAATTCCAACCCTAGCTGCCAATGAATGGTGTAACTTTTATTTTACATATAAAAAATACAGAATGAACTGAGAATGTAACCCCGGGAAAACTTTGCCTAAATACAAAAATTAAACTGAACCTAAAGGCCAGCTAAAACAAAAGAAAAATAAGGTAAATTCCACCAACCTGGCATCTTGTGACTGATTTGAAGTGCACGGTAGAGCTCGGGAGCCTCCGGGAGATGGGAAATGTGAATGACTAGCACACAAAGGACATCGTCATCGTGAAATTCCTTCAAAATTCCATAATAAAGCAAGAACTACAAGAACACGTTTGCCTCCCCATGAGAGATCACAACGTCGAGGTTGAGTTTAGATTTCCATGCAGCAGCAATTTTCTGAGCATCATTTTTTGCCTCCGATGACACCTCTCCAAGCGACAGTATAAAAGGCAGGGATTACATGAGAAAATGACAGACTTGTCAATCTGCTTGAAGGATCGTATTATTTCCCCTGCCATTTCCATCCAGATAAAGGTCCTCCATGGTAGAACTAGCTTGGTAGGGTCCGTGACACATCTTAGCATTGTTGGGGCTTCGTTACGGATCGTCATGACCTTACTGCTGGAATCAACCAGGAATTTCTGGATGCCCTCGCCATCCATTCTCTCGCATAGATATTTCAGTTGCGGGAGTGAGTTCACGACATCTTTTAGGGTGAGCAAGGCCTTCCTAGGGTTTCCAATGCTCTTTTCTGTGATAGAATTATTCTCTGAGCTCTTCTTAGGGTTCCCAGTGCTACTTTTTATGATGGAATTTTTCTTCGAGGTCTTACCGGGGCTTCTAGTGCTTTTTTCTACGGTGAATTTTTTCTTCGGAATCTTACTAGTGTTTCCAGTTCTGTTTTCTGAGGCGCAATTTTTCTCTGAGGTCTTGTCAGGGTTTACAGTGATCTTTTCTATAGCAGATTTTTTCTCCTTTTCATCTTCCTTCATCTTTCATGCGAGCTCTTCAAAGCACTTCTTCATGAGCTTCTGCAGCTCGTTGAAGTGATCTTCAAGCTCCTTCCATTGGGTGGTGAAGTTCAATAGGGCAGAAGAATGGGATTGTAGCTACAAGGATGCTTTGCTCATCTAGTTTCTCTTGTAGGGTGCCACGTTCATGGCTGTCAAGATCGAAGTTGCTACTGGACACACACAATGGATCTTCAGTTTCTTTTGGGGGTTAACTAGGGAATTAAGTTGCATGGTTATCAATGCCTTCTTACTTCCTTGTGGTTAGTATTTTGTTCGTGCTATTGTCACTTTTGTAAGGTTTGGATTCTTGTCGTATGCAAATAGGTAAGCATGCCATTCAACCCTATAAACATGACCATGGTTGCATGCTATATCCAAGGAAACCAAGGAAAGAGTGACTCCCTTCGCAGACCTCTCATTGCCTCTGTGGACTGAGCTTGAGAGATAGAACCCGAAACACACATGAATATCAACAAATTCTGCTACTCTAATTAGAATATTAAACTGGGTTGCATCTCTTAATAACTCTGAGAAAGGTTTCATCCACCTCCTATCAACCAAAAAAATACAGAATAAAAACTAAACCCCTAGAATCCCCGTCCTATATCTTCGATTTTAGAGATTTAAGGATTAGTGTTCGGTTCAAGTTTTTATTTATTTATTTAATTTTTATGAGAATGGGCGAGGAAATATTGTTAAAAATAATATTATTATCATGTTAGATCAATCTAGATCCATTTTAATATGAGAATTTATTAAGTGTTCAAAGGATCAAATCCCTTTAGATGTAAGATATTTGATAGATCAAATCTATTGAGATATAAGATATTTGATAGATCTAGGGTTAATATGGATCTAGACTAGTTTTTATATACATATACCATATCTAGGTTGGATCCATCTCTCTCTATATCTCTCTTCCCTCCCTCTCTACTCTCTCTATCCCTCTCTCCTCTCTCTCTTCCTTCTCTCTCCCTTTTTCTCCCCCATCTCTCTCTATACCCTCCAACTCTCACTATCTCCCTCCCTCTCTCCTTCTCTCCCCCCCTCTCTCTCAACGCTCCATCTCTTTGTCTCCCAATCTCTCTTCCCTTTCTCTCCCTCTCTCTCACCTCTTCTCTCTATCTTCTCACATCTCTTCTCTCCCTTTCTACCTTGTCACTTTGTCTTTCTCTACCTCTATCTCTCTATGTCTTTGTTCTTCCATTCCTCTCTCCCCCCCTCCAACTCCATCTTTCTCTCCCTCCCTCTCTCCTCTCCCCCACCACCCTCCTCTCTCTCTCTTCATTTTTCTCTCTCCCTCTCTCTTACACCTCCCTTTCTCTCTCCCTTACCCATCACTCTCTCTCTCCCCCCATCCAACTCTCTCTCTCTCTCTCTCTCTCTCTCTCTCCATCCATATGATGGAGAATTTTCACTCTATGTAATCAACTATCTCTCCCTTTACCACTCTCTCCCTCCCTCCATCTATATGATGAACAATTTTCACTCTATGTAATGTTATATGTAATGTCTAGAATATTTTACATTTTAATTTTTTATTGTGAAATGAGTTATGGTTTTTCGACATGTGGTATTGATAAGCCATGGTATTGTAACAAACACTATTTAGAAGCTAATAATATCCATGGTAAAGTGTAACACTTCCAAAAGTTAAACAAGATCAAAGTAAAAAAATAAATTACTATATGCTTTTCCTACTTAATATTTTCACCGAGTAAATATTAGTGTTACCATACATGTTATGATTTCCAACGAGATCTACATATTATAGTATTTGAAATTATTTATATGTAAAAAGTTTTGATCCTATTTGATTTGACATGCCTTGAAATATCTACCAATTAAGGGTTTATGATATTTCATAGTAATCGAAGGTTATAGCGTTAAACATTACAGGCCCATTGCCATTGATGTGAGACAAACATTTTTGCCACAAGGTTATGCAACCTAAAGGTTGGACTCTATGATTTAACTGTGACTATATGTAGTTCAGCCTCTGTTCATTTATGCCACCAATACGGCCTCCTTACAGTCGTATTAAGGCAGGACTTTATGATTTAACTATGACTATATGCAGTTCAACCTATGTTCATTTATGCCACCAAAATGACCTCCTGACAGTTGTCTTAACGTTCAACTTATGTGACGACCTAGGTGGTGAGGTGGCTCATCGGAAAACTTTAATGTGGGTTTGTTTCGTCGCCGACCTTGAGATTTGCCTCCGCTATAGTCTTCGTTTCATTTTCATTGTTCTTCCCTGGAGGGGGTTCCTGTTTGTTCTATATGGAGTCTTCCAGGCGTAGGTGACTCCTTTGCCTTTTGCTTACAATTAACATGTAGTTTTGTTTATTCTTATCTGCTGCTGCCATGAATTTTCTACTAAATTATTATGGCTCCTTCAACAATAACCACGGGTTCTCAGTCTTCATTATTCGGGAATAGGCATGAAGGAGGGTTTTTTATTCGGCCCATTTCAAGTAATTTATGAAAATTCCTTTTGCTTTTTCCTTACACAGTTCTTTCAGTTTCTTTTGCCTAATTTATGATTATTGATTCGAATTATAATCCTTTGTCACTCCTCTCGCTTGGTAGAGGTTCCTTGCAGGTAAACTAATGGCTCTTGAGGAGTTAGTTGAGGCTCAGTTCACCTGTGCGCAGAGCCAAATGCTTAGTTCCCTTTCGAGTACATAAATTTATAGCCTAGGGTTTATAGAGAGGGTTTTCTCTTGCCGAAGCCCTTAGTTTCCAAGGGTGGCTTAAACTGAAATGTATTAAGTTGCTATCACATTTTGTGTTAAATTAATTCTGGCCTTTAACAGGCAGATGATATATGGCTCATGTAGGGCTGTAAAAACCAAGTAATCCGTCGCCTTTGGTTTATTAGACATTTTGGAAGAAAAAAATGCTTTGTTATTGTGAGGAAATGGGCAGCTATATTGTTTACTATATGATTCATGACTTATGCTCTGAGCAATATTCGAGTTAATATATATGCACTCCTTATTTTGTCTGACATTTCCATCTAGAGGTCTGTATGCTAAATAGTTTGTCTAGAAATGGTTACTCTTCAATTGTGTATGATAAGATGGAAATTTCATCCTTGCTTACATGATAAAGGTTTGATATTGTATATATAATCTTTTGAAAATAAAATATTTGTTATAGAAAGGTAGGTCGTTTTCGCTTATTTCCTTCTTGATTTTTTTTTTGCATGTCCTAATTTATTTAGATAGATCTGTAATCTCGTTTTTTCATAGTTCTTTTTTTTACTGCATTTACTGGGTCCACACCTAAACGAATGCCTATGTTTTCTTTTACCCTTGGTTCAGGGTTTTTTCCAATACTTACCGAAAGGTTTATGCACACTATTATATTTGTAGTTTCACTATTGCCATGTTGGAAAATTCGACCGTAACTTCATCAAGTGTCTGTACTATTAATGAATAAAACATACCCAGGTTCTGACTATGTTTACTGCAATTTTCTATTTGACATAAAGGTTCTTTATCTCTTATTTACAGTAGTCGAATTTACATACCATTTAGCATGCGAATGTCACTTGTCTAATATTTCTTTACTGTGCCTATTTCTTAACAAGAATTTGATCCTTAGATGTTCAGAGTAAATAAAATTACTTATAAATTATTGCATAACTTTTCTCCTATCTTCTGTTTTTTCTTTACTATATCCTTACTTAATAAGAACTTGACTACCAACTACCAAAATAGAAATAATTACAAATAAACTATTATATAGCTTTTTTGAATTTAACCTGCTCTATTCTAAAACGCCAAATCTAGTTTATGAAAGATTATCACAGGTATCTTTTTAACGATATTTCTTACTTATCTGGTATGTACAGTATACCAAAATTGATCAGCAACCAAACCTGATCGAAGCTTTTCCTCCCAACCTTGAGACTACAAGTTAGTGGTCTCCTCCCAATCTATTCTTGACCCTAGGAAACTTCTTCTCTCCCTCAAGAACCTTGTTTGTCACAACTATCTGGTCTCAACCAGACGTAGCTATCACAGGCTATCTGACGTTTTAGCACAACTCTTTTTTTTCCTTTTCTGATCTCAAATACCCAATCCTCTTAATCCTCTTGGGTAAAATACTCAAGAATTTAGTTTAGGGACAGATAACTGTCTCTCATAACTAATTAACAAGTAAAAATAGTATTTACTAATAACTGCAGAATTTACTTTTCCAAAACTAAATTTAAAATAGAAACAATTTGTTTTGTTTGCAGTAAAATTAATATTTACATTAACTGGGGATATTACATCTCCCCCCCCTAAAATGGAACATCGTCCCAATGTTCTCCTTCTGAAAATAGACCCGGAAATTTTTCTTTCATAACCTGCTCATCTTCCTAGGTGGCCTCTTCCAGCCCATAGTGCTGCCACTGCACTTTAACCTGGGTGATAACTCATTTCTGTATTGTTACTTCTCTCTGATCTAGTATAGCCAGAGATTCAACCAAGAACTCGCCTTCCAGTTCGACCTAAACTTAGCAACAAAATGAGTTAAGTCATTAACCAGTTTGTTTTAATGAATCTATAAAGGAGAAACTATATATGTATATATTTTACCTGAATGTCTTGCCATTTGATTACGTGATTAGCATCATAAACATATTTCTTAAGTAGAGAAACATGAAAGACATTGTGTATACGAATGTGACTGGGTAGGGAAAGTTGGTAAGCCATTGGTCTAATTCGAGCTAGAATCTGGAAAGGCCCACAGAATCAGGGTGCTAATTTAGCACATCCATACCATTACAAGGTGCTTTTCTTAGCTCGTACTCTAATGTAAACATGATATCCTACTTGGAATTCCTGGAAGCTCCTCTTTCGATCAACAAAGTTCTTTTGTCGATCCCGAGCAGCTTTTAAATTGACTCGAACCTTTCTCACCATATCTTCCATTTCTTCTAACATGTTTGGCCCTAACATCAACTTATCCTATGGACCACTCCAAGTCAAGGGTGTCCTGCACTTGTGCCCGTATGATACCTCAAAGGGACTCATTTGTAAGGATGCATGGTATCCAATGTTATAAGCAAATTATACCAAGTGTAGGTAGTCCTCCCACTTGGTTGTTGCATTACATAAGATCGCAACATGTCTTCAACAACTTGATTTACTCACTCAGTCTGCGCATCCATTTGAGGATGATATGTAGTGTTGAAGTGCAGTTGTGTGCCAAATCCCTCAAAAAGGGCCTTCTAGAAGGCTGATGTAAATTTTCATCTCGGTCGGAAATGATCATCTTAGGGATTCCATCTAATTTGAAAATGATTTGTATAAAAATGTTAGAAATTTATACCGCTTTATGAGCTCACTGGACAAGTATGAGATGAGCAGACTTGCTCAATTTTTCCACCACCACCATGATAGAGTCGTTTTTCTTTTTGGACTTGGGTAGTCCAGTAATGAAATCGATGGAATAGTTTCCCATTTCCATTCAGGGATAGGAAAAGGGTGGAGTAATCCACTGGGTGTTGGCGCTAAACTTTTACTTGCTAGCATTCCAGACATCTGGCCAAATATTTTGCTACTTCCTTCTTCATACCAGGCCAGAAAAATTCCTTCCTTAGAGCAGAAATAATTTTCTGGTGTCCAGGGTGGCCTACATAAGGAATCTTATGATATTCATCTAAAATTAAATTTTTAAGATGTTTCTGGTTAGGCACATATATCATTTTCCTGTAAATCAACAAATTTTCTGCATTTATTTCATATCCCAATTGTTGTTCATGGCTGTTTGAAATTTTTTCTTGCTACCATAAATGTTTATATATTGAATCTTGCATGGTTGTTTCATGAATCTTCTTAAAAAAAGTAGTTCGTGATTCACTAAAAGAAATTTCATATAAATAATTTACCTTTCGACTTAAAGTGTCTGCCACCCGATTTTCCTTTCCCTTCAAATGTTTGATTTTGAAATCGAATTCACTTAGGAAATCTGCCCAACGAGCTTGCCTAGCATTTAAAGTGGGTTGTTTGAAGTAGTTAATCAGACTATGGTGATTAGTCATCAACATAAATTTCTTGCGTAAGAGGAAATGTTGCTACATCTTTAAGGCATGAATTACTATTATCATCTCCAAGTCATATGGTGAATACTTTTGTTCGTATTCTTTAAGCTTCCTTGACTCATAGGCAACAACCCTGCCTTCTTGCATTAATATGCCACCTACACCTTCCTTGCTAGCATCGGTACAAACCACATACTCTTTATTGGGATCAACAATGCTCAAAATGGGTGCAGTGGTAAGTAAATGTTTGAGCTAATCAAAGCTCCTTTGACATTCAGGGGTCCATTTGAAGGCTTTTCCTTTCTTTTGCAAAGAGGTAACAGGATATGCCACAAAACTCTGATAGTATCCCGCTAGGCCCATCAACGATCTGATGTCAGCTACATCTTTCGGTATTGGCCATTCCTTGATAGTTCTTATTTTCTTTTTGGATCTACTACGATTCCATCCTTGGGGATGACATGTCCCAAAACTACTGGATTTTCTCTTTGAAGAAATAGCATTTACTGTACTTGGCGTATAGTTGGTGTTCTCTTAGGACTTGCAGAAAAATACGGAGATGCTCCTTATGTTCTTCTATGTTCTACCTTCCACAAAACTCTGATAGTATCCCGCTAGGCCCATCAACAATCTGATGTCAGCTACATCTTTCGGTATTGGCCATTCCTTGATAGTTCTTATTTTTTTTTTGGATCTACTACAATTCCATCCTTGGTGATGACATGTCCCAAAACTATTGGATTTTCTCTTTGAAGAAATCACATTTACTGTACTTGGCGTATAGTTGGTGTTCTCTTAGGACTTGCAGAAAAATACGGAGATGCTCCTTATGTTCTTCTATGTTCCGAGAGTAGATCAGTATGTCATCAATAAAGATTAATACAAACTTGTCTAAGAACTTATGGAATATACTGTTCATGAGGCACATGAAGGTTGTTAGGGCATTAGTTAACCCAAACGACAAAACTACGAACTCATAATGTCCATAACGGGTCTTGAACGCAGTTTTTGCAATATCTTCCTCCTTTATCCTGATTTGATGATATCCAGAACGGAGATTGATCTTTGAGAATACATTCACACCTTTCACCTGGTCAAATAACTCATCTATACGAGGGAGGGGGTATTTTTTCTTAATGGTTAGCTTATTTAGCTGACGGTAATCCATGCACATGTGCAGGGTCCATCATTTTTTTTAACAAAAAGTACCAAAGCTCCCCAAGGGGACACATTGGGTCGGATATACTTTTTATCAAGAAACTCTTGAAGCTGCATTTTTAATTCTATTAGCTCCGGAATGCTCATTCGGTAAGGTGCTCGGGAAACTGGGGCAGCTCCCTGAATCAACTCAATAGTAAAATCTATGTCTCTCTTTGGGGGTAGACCTGGAATTTCCTCAGGAAATACATCTGGAAAATTTTGTATCACAGGTATATTTTCCAATGAAACAGTTTTATCTTTAGAGTCAGCATACCCTACTTGTATTGCATATATTTGACAACCCTTTTTGATGCACTTTGCTAATTGGGAGGTTGTTATAGGTCTTAATTGCAGAGGTTTTTGGACACCTTGAATTTCCTGTCTCTACCCCTCCTCATCCCAGTAACTAATAGTTTTGGTTTTACAGTTGATGAGGGACCAGTGTTTTTCCAACCAGTCCATTCCTATAAGGATGTCATATGACCCTAGGGGTAACACATTCAAATAAGCTATGATAGGTTGATTAGCTAATTTTACCAGACAATTACTTACTTTTGACAAAACTCTCCTTTTAACTCATGTGGCTAGCTATACTAACCAAGGATTTTTAAATTTAACAGCTTGCAAATTACATTTTTCCACAATCTTGGGACTAATGTAACTCAAAGTGGCCCTGGAATCAATTAAAATAGAACAACTTTGGTCAAAAACAGTACCTTCAAATTCAACCATGGTTGGCTGAAATTCTGCGTGATGATCTTCAAGGGCTGCATTAATTTTAGGAATGCTTCTAGCCACTTCTCCCACAGTAGATGCCTCCTGAATTTGTGAGATCTGATCTGCTCCCTTGCGATGAGGGCAGTTTTTGACATAATGTGGGCCTCCACATCCCCAACATTGTACAGGTGGTATGTTAGTTAGTTCTGCTTCATTTCTGCCAACTTGCTCATTTGTCCTGGTTTTACCTAGTACTTTAAATCTGGGCTGATTCTTATTCATATTTCGGTTTATTTGACCTTTGTATGATCCGTTGTTGCCCATGCCCTTATTCCCCTTGTGGCTGGTGTTGAGCAATAAAAGGTGTCTTTTTAACTCTTAATTATCTTCACATTAATTGTCAACGCAGGGACGATTTTTTATTTCAAGAGTGTACTCAGTCTGAGGTGGCTATTTAATCAAGAGTAATGTTATGAAATATGTAGTACAATGTTATAAATGTAAGAATAAATGGATACTTGAAAAAGAAATCTAACAACAACATAAACTCAAATGCTCTGAAATCCAACTATTCACTGAGCAAACATCAATCGAGGATACATAAGCAATAACTCATTCCTCTAGAGATTGATGCAGTTGAAATCAAACTGGAACAAGACAATCAATCTGGGAACGAGGAAGCAATAACCAATGTTCTCTACAGTTGACAGTCCTGATTTAAAGTAATTAAAAGGAAATAGAAATTGAACTAAAGCTGCTATTGAAAGTAAACTAGGAAAACTCTTTAAAAGCAAACTCTTTGCAATTAATCAACAGAAATGAACAGCAAACTGTAATTAAAGGAATTAAACAACAAATCCTATTTAATAAATCTGAATGAAAAACTCTAATTAATAGAATCGAATAACCGATCCTATCGAACAACAATCTATAATGAATATCAATCAAATGGAACAACAAGTGGAATGAAACCATAATTGAAATAGAACAACGAAGCTCTATTAAGGCATTAACAAGATAAATTATACAATGTTGAGATTCTTGTTAAATAATAAAAGAACGGCAACGCGATTCGTCAATATAACACACTGATATCAAAGCAATTAAACAACAAACCGATTAACTTGCAAACTGTAATAAAATCAAATATGAACTATCTCACAACAATAATGAAAAGGTAGAGATACAAACAACGGATCGATCCACCAGGGCCGGGGCCTCAACCACCGATGAAACGCTGCTGAGTTACTGTAGAACTAAGAAGTTAAACGGCAACAAGTTCTTGTATTAATCATGCATAACAACGTTTACAAACAGTCGATCTCTGTTTAATCAATGAGAGTCGATGAGGAATTGTATAATTATAACAAAAAATCTCTCCATCTCTCAGCCATCCTCCCCTAATACATAATACATGCTCTCCTTTTATGATCACAAAGAGGAGAAATCAAATAGTAAATATGACTCTCATAACAATATTGGATTGTTTCTAACTAATTGATCAACAAGAAAATATATTTCTATCCATCTTTCAACAAGAGCAAGGCGAATTTGGCTTTGCAACTGAGATTTGGAAAAGGGCCACACAGCGAATCTGAGAAAAACGTCTTCAGAGAACCTTCTGTTTCTCTTAGTACAGGCCGAATTGTGGAAAACTTCTAAATGAAAAACTAATTTGGTCTGTTTTGGACAAAACCCATGTTTTATATTTTCCAGATTCTTCTCCATTTGCCCAAAACGTTCAATACAAAATCATCACTTCTTATTCCAGTAAATTTATGAGTTGGCACATTTAATGATCAAATCTTCAATCTGGAAATTATCTTGGAGGCTAAAAATGGTGAGTAATGTTACAACCAATTTATTAATAAACCATCATTGATAAAATCACTCATAATCATCAATTTATTAAAAATAAAAGAGAATAAATAATATTTTTCCATAAGAGCATAAATCATTATAAGATGAAATTATATGATAAACTATGATAAATGACATGATAAAGAAGAGTAGAAATGGGTGGAATAGGCGTTCAAAAGTGATAATAATAATGACATATTAACGGCCCAACACACCCCCACACTGAATATATTGCATGTCCTCATGCAACAAAAAACTGAATATATTGCATATCCTCATGCAACCCAAAGACAAAACCCATGTCTTAACCAAGAAATAAAAAATTTGTTCATCTCAGCTCATGAAATGGATAGAACAAATGAATTCTTTTTTAATTAATGAATATTCAATTTTAGCAATCTTGATGAAAGCGTAACGATTTTTACATTGACGTTCAAGTTATGTGTATATGAAGTTGCAACAAAATATGATATAAGTAATAACAAAATTCATTAACCATTTTCTCAAAAACTACAAATTAGATTTTGCTGAAATTTTGCAAGTAGATTTCTACTATATTAATGCTTCTATGATCCAAAAATCAGATCGTTTTGATGCACGGATCATAAGATATAAACAAAATGGCTATAGGTGATAGTGCATGATTTCCGAAATTTTATGAACCAATTTAACTTGAAATTATCTGGGTTTGTGTATTTTAGTGATATGTCTATGTTTTCTAGAGATCATAAGAATTGAGTTCATAGTTTTAAAAATATTATGGAAATCAATTTCTGCACTGAAATTGTATACCTTAAATGAGAAAGCAAGTAGAAAACATCTATCATGCGTAGCAATTCCTCCCCATCTCTGGAGAATTAGCATGCCCTCATGCAATGCTAGAAAACAAATTGAGGTGGTTGCTACCATCTATTGAATTCTATGCTCGGTATAAAACAACATGGAATAAGGGAGGTGTTGAGAATGAATAAGAATACTAATGGATGATAAAGAATATTAAAGACATGGTCATAAGAAAGAAATGAATGAAAGCAACACTCCCCCAAACTGAAAGATGATATGCTGCTGAAAAATGGGAAGTGGTAAAGATGTGGAATGAAGGATGATAAATAATGTTCAAAATGGATTTTCATGAAATTCTCCTAAATTTGTAATAAATCAGAAAATTATGCTATTTTACCTCCAAAAAGAAAAATGTGGAATGACATATATGTACTGGCATTTTTTGAAGCTAATGTAGGCAGAGTTGGTGCTGAAAGTGATGCAAAAGGTGGAAACCAGGCACACACATCATGTCTGAAGAATTGTTCACGTTCGCGAGTTGTTCGAGCCTCTTCTGTTAGTTGCAATAGTGTGGCCATGCAATGAATAGAGTTTCCCCCCCATACTTGTTGTTCTCCTGTAAACAAATCATTATTTTTCATACAATGTTCTTGAATCCAGAGTGTTAGTTTTGAATAACACAGATAAGATGCATGCAAAAATATCAATCAGAATTTTTTTTGTATAATACTAATATTTTGTCAAATCAACAAGTTATGGCAGAGTGCAGTAATCATATTGCATGCTATCCCATAATGCATACATTCCCCCCTCCAATTTGAAAAGGGATTCCATGACCATAAAGCAGATGAAAGGCGTTGTGCTGACAACAAGGCAAGGGAATGAATAATACAACAATAAATGAAGCAGAGTACACATCAATGATAGGGCAGTAAGAGTTATGGTTATAATGAGAGTAGAGTGTGTAAAGATAGTTATGAATAAAAGATAGGACGCTTTGGATTGATGATAAGTTATGCGAAAAAAGAAAAAGGACAACAATATGCCAAAAAGATGCTTTGCTGACGGTATTCTAGCTGAAAAATGATGTGATTGATCAAAAAATAATTTCTCATGCGTAAAGGTTCAAAATAGGGAAAAAATTAAGGAAATAACTTCTCCGATAAAAAGAAAAAATAAGAAAAAGGGTATTATAGTAATAATTGACGATAAGATATAATTTCAATACCATAAGCAGAGCCTCTGCTGCCAGCAGATGTCCATAGCCTCGACAGAGTTGCTTTTTAATCCATGAGCCAGGATCCTCAATTTATAAATGGAAAGTTCCAGTGCTGCTCTATAGAAGAGATGAGTGTGCTGGCGTGGTAACCAGGTAACCACACTACCATTCACTGGGATGTAGCAAAAGTGATCAGGCCAACTCGTGATGAGACCTCCTGTTCCAAGGATAATTTGGTTATCCAATGGATCATAACCCTGACATGGTGGAAATAATGGGAATGTCACTTTGTTACAGCCTTATGAACATGGTAGGCTGGCTCGTAATGAGACCCCCTATCCTCCAGCTGCAAACAAAATTTTGTTGTTATTACAGATTTTTATGATAAAAAGAGGGAGGCTCAGTACTCCTTAAGAGTAGAGATGGTGGAAGAAGTTGAACATGTCAATAGAAAAAAAATATCCATAATCTCATTTATTACAGATAGAGAATATTATAACCAAGAAGGGTGGAACCAGCATGGTTTTAAGATGATCAATCAACGTCATTTTCAACAGAAAACAATGCAGTAAAGTAATATATAAATATTTGTGTCCCTTTTGAAAAGAATCTATCATCAAAGAGTTGTCCTGTTAAAGATCATAACGTGAATGATATTAATTCGCTTCAATAGGATCTATAATTCTTGTCCTCATAAAAGTAGTGTATTTTATGCCATGAAAGAGAATCAGTGAAATGTGATTAAGATGAATTAGGAATAATCCTACAGGAGGAAGGAATGGTTGCTCTTGAAAATACTCCCAAAGTGTTGCTCCTTTGAAGGAACATCAAAAACACTCAAAAAAGTGTTGTTCCTTGTAGGGAAAAACAAAGAAAATGCACGCCAAAAAGAAAGAATACACGCAAAAAGGTGTTGTTCCTTGTAGGGAACAACAAAAAAATGCATGTGAAAGTGTTGTTCCCTGTAGGGAACAGCGAAAAAATACACCTAAAAAATTGTTGTTCTTTAAAAGGAACAACAAAAAAATGCATGCGAAAAAGTGTTGTTCCTTAAGAGGAACAACAAAAAATGCGAAAATGATGTTCCTTTGAAAGGAACAACAAAAATGTGAAAATGTTGTTCATTCGAAAAGGAACAACAAAAAATGCAAAAGTGTAAAAGTGTTGTTCCTTCGGAAAGGAACAGCAAAAATGCAGAAGTATTGTTCTTTCGGAAAGAAACAGCAAAAATGCAGAAGCGCTATTCCTTTGGAAAGGAACAACAAAAATGTGAAAGTGCAGAAGTGTTGTTCTTTCGGAAAAGAACAGTAAAAATGTGAAATGATGTTTCTTCGGAAAAGAACAACAAAAATGCAAAAGTATTGTTCCTTTGGAAAGGAACAACAAAAATGCGAAAAGAAGTGTTGTTTCTTTTTGAAGGAACAACAAAAATGCAGAAGTGTTGTTTCCTTTTGAAGGAACAACAAAAATGCAGAAGTGTTGTTCCTTCATAAATGAACAACAAAAATGCAAAAGTGCATAAATGTTGTTCCTTCAGAAAGGAACAACAAAAATGCAGAAGTGTTGTTCCTTCAGAAAGGAACAACAAAAATGCGAAAGTGCAGAAGTGTTGTTCCTTTCCGAAGGAACAACAAAAATGCAGAAGTGTTGTTTAACAACAAAAATGCGGAAGTGTAGAAGTGTTGTTCCTTCGGAAAGAAACAACAAAAATGTAGAAGTGATGTTATTTCAGAAAGGAATAGCAAAAATGCGAAAGTGCAGAAGTTCTATTCTTTCGGAAAGGAACAACAAAAATGCAGAAGTGTTATTCCTTCAGAAAGGAACAGCAAAAATGCGAAAGTGCAGAAGTGTTGTTCCTTCAGAAAGGAACAACAAAAATGCAGAAGTGTTGTTCCTTCGGAAATGAACAACAAAAATGCAAAAATGCAAAAGTGTTGTTCCTTCGGAAAGGAACAACAAAAATGTAGAAGTGTTATTTCTTCTGAAAGGAACAACAAAAATGCACAATCATAAAATGCAAGCACGCAAAAGAACGAATTAGTTGTTCACTGCATTGATGTTGAGGATGGGTTACAATTTGAAGGAAGCAACACCTGAAACAAAAAATATAAGAGAAATCAGAAAAGAAATAACATTTTATTTAAAAACAATATGTAAATAAATAAATTAAGTTACAACAGCTATGATGTTATTTCTTAAGGCAAGGAAAATAGTGATCTCTTTGAAAAATGTTTTGGTAGCAGTGACATGACATGAATTTCAAATGGAAATCAATTATTTATTGCTTCCGTTATGAATCCGTTGGGTAATGAATTTGATGAAATTCCCTTGTTTCATTAAAAGTTATTTCAAGAATCTCTCGTCCATAAATTGACCTTCTTTATTTTCCTAGGACCTGCAAAAAATGAGTGTCTACTTGAAATAAAACATTAAATCATGGAGAAAGAGAGGTGATCAGGCTCCCCTAATACAAGAATTATGTAAAAAGAAAGAAGTATTTACTATATATAACAAATCCATTGAGAAAATAACAAAGTAAAATTTATTTGTCACCTGCGCGAAAGCAGTGGTCGACCATACTAACCAGCAGTGTTTTAATCACAACTTTTTTGTTTTTCGTCCAAATTGAGTGATTCCAAAGCCATATGAGAGATAATTGAAAGGTATATCTCCAATAGAAACAAGTTTTAAAAATTCAATGATATGATATGTCAATTTTAGTTAGAACCACCTGCGTAACAGAGTCATTTTCGATTACCCCACTTAGAACAACAGTGGATATTTTAAGCATAGATTCTTCGTTGGATGTCGGATTCGAATGATTCAAATTAAAAATGAAATTAGATTCATTTATTTATCTCAAATAGAAATAGTTTTTGAAGACAAGAAGAATTGATAGGTCAAATACTTTAAGGAACAGCCAGAAAGACAAAGTTTTAAGGGTACTGATTTACGATAGACAGCCAGTATTTTGATCATAACTTCCCCATACGATATCAAAAATGAGTGATTCCAATTGAATTGTAAACTAGATTCATAGGGAAATATAAAATAGAAACATGTTTTAAAAATACGGTCATTTAGGCCTTCAAAAACCAACTGTCCCAACTTTGTTCCTGAGTTGCCCGCTTGACACCCTGTCAATGTTTTGGTTCTAACTTTTTCGTTTCAAATCCAAATTGAGTGATTCGAATTGGGTTGGAAAGTATATATCAATTTATACCTAGGAGAAGAACATGTTTTAAAAATATAACCATTTAGACCTCCAAAAACTGACTGTCCCATCTGTGTTCCTAAGCTGCCCGCTAGACACCTTGTCAATGTTTTGGTTCTAACTCTTTCGTTTCAAATCCAAATTGAGTGATTAAAATTGAGTTGGAAAGTAGATAGCAAGGGCTAATTAGGATAGAAATTGGTTTTAAAAATATTCCCTTTTGGCCCCTCAAAACATCACTGCCCAGGCTATGTTTTCAGAATTTTCATCAAGCCCACAAGCCAAAAATATGATATTCAAGCATTTTTTCCAAATCGGTGATAAAAATGAATATGAATGTTTGTAGAACTATTATTTCCATTATAATTCATCTACATACACAAATGAATTAAAAAAAGTATCACCGATGTTGATTTTCATAGCATGTTGCAGCAAAAAACAACTAGTTTTACATTAAAACAAAATGTATTTATTTATGTCTTTTTTTTCTACACTAACCTATTTTGATTTAAAAAATGAATATGATTACGTATAATAGTACTTCCAATGGAACCATTTTCGAAATAAGGCTTCATGTATGCACATATCCAAATTTGAAAAATGCATATTAATGAATATTAGGGTATGAGAAGCCAACTTCCCTTGAAAAGATGGTATCAAAAATTGTTGAAGTATGGAGTGATGCTGCAAACAAGTGATGGAGTGAAACCAATCTTCAATATATCCTTTACTTTCTTGATTTCCCATAGCCATCATACCATGAAGTTCTTGAGCTTTTAAAATGACTTGTTGATGCAAACTAAAAGACACCTTATTTTTTCCCATAACTTCTACAATTTTTTTGAATTTGAAATGTTCTGAATCTCATTGTAAATTTTCTCTAATGGTGCATATGAGATAGAATGGGTGGGAAGGGTGGATAAATTTTGCAGTTCAACACTGTAAGCATGTTGTATTGGTTTATTGTGGTGGGGGTGTAGAATGAGTTGAGCAGGAAATTGTGTACGAAATAAAGCATTTTGATGATGTGGTTGATTGGGTTGAGTGGATGGTTTTGATGGGCAAACAAGATGTTGTGGAAGAGCTAGTGGAGAATATGGAGAATGTATTTGTGCTACAGGATGAGGGAGAGTAGTCATTCAATTTTAAGATGAACCATGCCAAACTTGTAGACAAGATTGATGGTGGTTATATTGAGATTGACATGGCTGCCCTAACACATTAATATTCCATAATGGATTATGCAAGTAAGAGAATGGAGGAGAAATGTTTTGAACCATACCTGTAGGCCATGATTTCCATGGTTTTGACCTTGTTGTGGCTTCTTCATCTCTTTGAAATGATACTTCCATCCTAGATAAGGAAGAACAACTATCTATGGGATGCTCCTTTTGGCAATGAGGGAAAAACACTTCTTCAATTTCTTGATTTTTCTGAACTTGCAAAGCATTCAATTTTAAATTTAAAGAGCTAATAAAATCAACTTTTAAAATTTCAAATAAAGCATTGATTTAAGCTCTTATGTCTCCTGTTTTTGTAGCATATTTGGAAAAGAAAGAACAAGCATATCTAGAATTCTTACCAGCCTTGGAGATTCCTCTTGAGTACCTTATGCACAATTCACAAACATCATCATATGATAACTGAAAAACATCACCTTTTCCTATCAGATTTAAGAGTTCTAAAAATTCATCTTTGATTCCTTTGAGTAGGAGTGTTTTTAAGATCTCTTTTTCCAAATGCTTATATTTTGATTTTTGAAGGTTGTAATGAAATCGATCTACACAGTCCTCCAAGGGCCTAGCAATAGTCTTGGTACTTCTTCAAGAATATGTTTTTCATGTCCTCCCATTTTTGGATGCAGTTCCCACCTAGGCTCATGAACCATCGGAGAGCTGCTCCTTTTAGAGTAAGAGGAAACACTTTCAACCTTTGATCATTAGTACAATAATCATATCCTCTACAAAGTATTTCGAACTCAAATAAGAATGTATCTAGATATTCATTTGTCAAGCCACGAAAATTTGGTAGAGAAGATGGGGGAATTATGTGCATTTGTGTCACTCCTCCTATATCTTTGATAGGAAATTCAAAAGTTGCAATGTGAGTCAATTCTTACCATAATAGAAGATGTTCTTCATGTGTTTCTTTGAGGCTCCTCCTTCAAATTTCCCTGTCAATCGGTTAGTGAAATGGGTGGTGCTTACATCACCACTTAAGTGAAATCATGAGATTTGTTTTTCAAAATTTCTAATTTTTTTTAGTCATTCACACAGAAATTCAAACATTTATTTCTACTCTAAGTTCTTTAACAACTCTGTTAGAAAACAGGCGAGGGAGCAGGGCTTTTACATGCTCCATACGCAAGTTCTTACCTTCTGTTTTTAATACCCAACTCTTTCCTAACAGGCACCCATCAAATGCACACTACTCTTTAGAAATGGCTACACTCTCCCTGGAAACGGCGCCAAAATGTTGAGCGATAAAAGGTGTCTTTTTAACTCCTAATTATCTTCACATTAATTGTCAACCCAGGGACGATTTTTTATTTCAAGAGTGTACTCAGTCTGAGGCGGATATTTATTCAAGAGTAATGTTATGAAATATGTACAGTTTTCTAAATGTAAGAATAAATGGATACTTGGAAAATAAATCTAACAACAACATAAACTCAAATGCTCTGAAATCCAACTATTCACTCAGCAAACATTAATCGAAGATATAGTAGCAATAACTCATTCCTCTAGAGATTGATGCCACTGAAATCAAACTGGAACAAGACAATCAATCTAGGAATGAGGAAGCAATAACCAATGTTCTCTACAGTTGACAGTCATGCTTTAAAGTAATTAAAATGAAATAGAAATTGAACTAAAGTTGCTATTGAAAGTAAACTAGGAAAACTCTTTAAAAGCAAACTCTTTGCAATTAATCAACAGAAATGAACAACAAAGCAAATGGACAACAAACTGTAATTAAAGGAATTAAACAACAAAACCTATTTAATAAATCTAAACAACAAACTCTAATTAATTGAATCGAATAACCAATCCTATTGAACAACAATATGTAATGAATATCAATCAAATGGAACAGAAAGTGGAATGAAACCATAATTGAAATAGAATAGCGAAGCTCTATTAAGGCATTAACAAGATAAATTATACAGTGTTGAGATTCTTGTTAAATAATAAAAGAACAACAATGCAATTCATCAATATAACACATTGATATCAAAGAAATTAAAAAACAAACCGATTAACTTGCAAACTGTAATAAAAGCAAATATGAACTATCTCACAACAATAATGAAAAGGTAGAGATACAAACAGCGGATCAATCCACTAGGGTCGGGCCCTCAACCACCGGTGAAACGCCGCTGAGCTACTGCAGAACTAAGAAGTTAAACGACAACACGTTCTTGTATTAATCATGCATAATAGCGTTTACAAACAGTCGATCTCTGTTTAATCAATGAGAGTCAATGAGGAATTGTATAATTACAACAAGAAATCTCTCCATCTCTCAGCCATCCTCCCCTAATACATAATACATGCTCTCCTTTTATAATCACAAAGAGGAGAAATCAAATAGTAAATATGATCTCTCATAACAATATTGGATTGTTTCTAACCAATTGATCAACAAGAAAATATATTTCCATCCATCTTTCAACAAGAGCAAGGCGAATTTGGCTTTGCAGCTGAGATTTGGAAAAGGGCCACATAGCAAATCTGAGAAAAATGTCTTCAGAGAGCCTTCCGTTTCTCTTAGTACGGGACAAATTTGGGAAAACTGCTGATGGAAAAACTAATTTGGTCCGTTCTAGAAAAAACCCATGTTTCAGATTTTCCAGAGTTTTCTCCATTTGCCTAAAACGTTCAATACAAAATCGTCACTTCTTATTCCAGCGAAATTCTGAGTTGGCACATTTAATGACGAAATCTTCAATCTGGAAATTATCTTTGAGGCTAAAAATTGTGAGTAATGTTACAACCAATTTATTAATAAACCATTATTGATAAAATCACGCATAATCATCAGTTTATTAAAAATAAAGGAGAATAAATAATATTTTTCCATAAGAGCATAAATCATCATAAGATGGAATTATATGATAAACCATGATAAATGACATGATAAAGAAGAGTAGAAATGGGTGGAATAGGTGTTCAAAAGTGATAATAATAATGACATATTAACGGCCCAACAGCTGGGAACAAATTTACTTCCCTTTTTGTCAGTGCACCTCTTGCTCATATCTCTCTTTGTTTTATTTTGCTAGTAGCAGATCCATGCTTTATGAATAACTTCATCCATGGCTTTTGAGTTGTCAAACTCCAGTCATTCTTTCATGAACAATGGAAGACTGTTGATAAACCGTTGCACCTTTTCTTTTTCTTCACGAATATAAGGGACATATCGCAATAATGATGTAAACTTTGTTATGAACTCATCCATGGTCATTTGGCCGAGTCAAAGATCATGGAATTCTTTTAATTTTTCATCATAAAATATTTTTGTTAGATATTTTTCTTTAAAATATCTCTGAAATTTTCCCTAGGTTCTATTTTGTTCATTGACTCCACAGACTGTTTTTACTTCCTCCCACCATAATGTGGCTTTCCCTTGTAGCTGGAAAATGGCCAGTCGGGCCTTCAGATTATGATCATACTCGTACAACTGGAAATACTTGTTCATATTAATGAGCCATGCTTCCGCCACCTCTTCTTGTTCACCATCGAAGAGAGGAGGCTTGATTTTTAGAAACTCCCCTTGAAGTTCCATTTTCTGCCTTTTTTGAGTCTTATGATTGGACACATTGTCTGATTCTTCTTCATGATTTTCTTCACCACCCTCTGTTTCCACATTCTCAGTGTGAAACTCTTGTTCCCCTGTCATATTGTCATGCTCAGGGTTGGGGACTAGTGGCCGATGATTTTGTTTATCTGATAGACTTTTCAAGATCTTTTCCTGCTCCTGCATTAATCTTTCATTGTCTGCCCGGAGCCAGGCCATCTCACCTTTCAATTCTTGTACAGTCACCCAGATATCTACATTGGGATTTTGTGGCTCATCGCCCAGCTGCACCCAAACCTCAAGATTGCCTTCCTGAAATGATGTTTGTCATGTTCTCATTACGGACCCGAGAGGTAGGTTCCCAATTCTCCTCATGTTGACTGCTCCCTATTTCCTATGTGCACATCACTGAATTTGTTATTTCTTTATTCCAGAGGTCTTAGTTTGGAAACGTGAGCACTCTCATACCACATGTAACACATTCAAAAGTTAAACAAGATCAAAGTAAAAAAAAAATTACTATATGCTTTTCCTACTTAATATTTTCACCGAGTAAATATTAGTGTTATCATACATGTTATGATTTCCAACGAGATCTACATATTACAATATTTGAAATTATTTATATGTAGGTTCCATCCTATTTGATTTGACATATCTAGAAATATCTACTAGCTAAGGCTTTATGATATTTCACAGTAATCGAAGTTTATAACATTAATCGAAGGTTATAACATTAAACATTACAGGCTCATTATCATTGATGTGAGATAAACCTTTTTGCTCACAAGGTTATCCGGCCTAAAGGCGGGACGTTATGATTTAACTGTGACTATATGCAGTTCAACCTTTGTTCATTTATGCCACCACTACGGCCTCCTTACAGCTGTATTAACGCTCAACTTATGTGACTGCCTAGGTGGTGAGGTGGCTCATCGAAAAACTTTAATGCGGGTCTGTTCTATCGCCAACCTTGGGATTCGCCTTGCTTCTGTGATCTCTGGCTGTTGTAGTGAACAGACGGTGGGAGAGGTTCCAAATTTCTATGCCTCTGGTATAGTCTTTGTTTCATTTTCATTGTTCTTCCCTAGAGGGGGTTTCTGTCTGCTCTGTATGGAGTCTTCCAGGCGTAGGTGACTCCTCTATCTTCTGCTTGCAGTTAACATGTAGTTGTGTTTATTCTTGCCAGTTGCTGCCATGAATGTTCTGCTAAATTATTATGGCTCCTTCAAAAGTTACCATGGGTTCTCGGTCTTCATTATTTGGCAACAGGCGTGAAGGAGGGTTTTATATTCGGCCCAGTTTAGGTAATTTATGGAAATTCCTTTTGCTTTTTCCTTGCACAGTTCTTTCAGTTTCATCTACCTAATTTCTGATTATTGATTCGAATTATAATCCTCTGTCACTCCTCCCGCTTGGTGGAGGTTCCTTGCAGGTAAACTGATGGCTCTCAAGGAGTTAGCTGAGGCTCAGTTCATCTGCACGCAGAGCCAAATGCTCAGTTCCCTTTTGGGTACATAAATTTATAGCCTAGGGTTTATAGAGAGGGTTTTCTCTTGCCGATGCCCTCAATTTCCGAGGGTGGCTTAAACTTAATTGTTTTAAGTTTCTATTACATTTTGTGTTAAATTAATTCCGATCTTTAATAGGCGGATGATATTTGGCTCATGTAGGGCTCTAAGAACCGAGTAATAGGTCATCTTTGGTTTATTAGATATTTTGGAAGAAAAACCTACTTTGCTATTGTGAGGAAATGGGCAGCTATATCATTTACTGTATGATTTATGACTTATGCTCTGAGAAATCTTTGAGTTAATATATATGCACTCCTTATTTTGTTTGACATTTCCGTCTAGAGGTCTATATGCTAAATCGTTTGTCTAGAAATGTTTACTCTTCGACGGTGTATGATAAGATGGAAATTTCATCGTTTGTCTAGAAATGGTTACTCTTCGAATGTGTATGATAAGATGGAAATTCCATCCCTGGTTACATGATAAGGGTTTGATATTGTATATATAATCTTTTGAAAAGAAAATAGTTGTTATAGAAAGGCAGGTCGTTTCCGCTTATTTCCTTCTTGATTTTCTTTTCCGCATGTCCTAATGTATTTAGATAGATCTATAAACTCGTTTTTTCATAGTTCTTGTTTTTACTGCATTTACTGGGTCCACACCTAAACGAATGCCTTTGTATCCCTGGGTTCAGGGTTTTTGCCAATATTTACCCAAAGGTTTAGGCACACTATTATATTTGTAGTTTCACTATTGTCATGTTGGAAAATTTGACAGTAACTTCATGAAGTGTTTGTACTATTAATGAGTAAAACATACCCAGTCTGTACTATCAATGAGTAAAACATACCTAGGTTTATATTTGTAGTTTCACTATTTCCTTAATACATACCCAGTCTGTACTATCAATGAGTAAAACATACCCAGGTTTATATTTGTAGTTTCACTATTTCCAGGTTGGAAAATTTGATGGTAACTTCATCAAGTGTTTGTACTATTAATGAGTAAAACATACCCAGTCTGTACTATCAATGAGTAAAACATACCCAAGTTTTGACTATGTTTACTGCAATTTTCTATATGACATAAAGGTTCTTTATCTCGTATTTACAGTAGTCGAGTTTACATACATTATTAATGAGTAAAACATACCCAAGTTCTTACTATATTTTTTACAATTTTCTATTTGACGTAAAAGTTCTTTATCTCTTATTTACAGTAGTCGAATTTGTCTAATATTCCTCTACTATGCCTATTTCTTAACAATAATTTGATCCTCCGGTAAATAAAATTACTTATAAATTATTGCATAACTTTTCTCATGTCTTCTGTTTTTTCTTTACTATGTCTTTACTTAATAAGAACTTGACTACCATCTACCAAAATAGAAATAATTACAAATAAATTATTATATAGATTTTCTTGAATTTAACCTGCTTTATTCTAAAACACCAAATTTAGCTTATGAAAGATTATCACAGGTATCATTTTAACGAGATTCAGCACAACTTTTTTTTTTCTTTTTCTGGTCTCAGATATCTAATCCACCCAATCCTCTTGGGTAAAATACTTAAGAATTTAGTTTAGGGATAGAGAATTGTCTCTCATAACTAATTAACAAGGAAAAACAATATTTACTGATGGAATCATTATGTCTTTTCCAAGGCAATACTCTCACAATTCATTTATGTTGACCACTATTAGTTTAGCATTGACCAATGCAAAATATAATTTTTAAATTTGAAAAATAAATATTATTTTTCAATATTATTTAAAAAAATAAGTTTCAAACATTTGATTGGACCATAACTTGAAGGCTTTATTGTAGCATTTGCACACTATAATGTCATTTGGATAATTGACTTACATATTTTATGCCATAACTTATGGATGTAGTTGCAATATTCATGTATGTTTTTTAGATATTTTTGCAGTGATTTTTTATTTTTTTATTTTTAAGCTTTGCAGGAAACTGTCTAAAAATAAAACACTTGAAAATAGCTTGTACTCAAGTAAATAACATATCTACCATCAATTACTTCCCACCATAATTTAAGTAAGTCTTTGCATAAAAAATAGATAGGAATAAGATGTAAAAAATGTACTTACATGAATTACTTCCCACCATTATTTATGTTTTCCTTAATACTTATGTAGAAGTGAAATTGTAAATGTGTTGATTTTTACTACCCACCAAAATTGATACAAGTTTTTACTTATCCACTTCACATCTCAATATATTAGTTACTTCCAGAGCATGACTATAGGATGATCTGTCTAGCAACCATTACTAATTGAGCATTGACCAATGTAACTTATAATATAACAAGTTGAATTTTATTATTTTTATTACTTTTAACTAAGCCAAGATTTAAATGTTTACACTACAACATCTCCACATACTTTAAATCTATATTACTTTAACTTTTTATTATTTTTTAATTCAACGAACGTATAAATGTTAAATGTTAAACATTTAAGCCTACACATCTACCTTTATATCTATATCGATTTTTAATTAGCTCTAACATTGACATCAAATAAATGTTAAATGTTAAACATTTACGCTTGACATCAACCCCATAATTTTAAGTCACAAAAATATATAACTTTTAAATATTTTAAATTTTATAGAACTAATTTAAGAATTAATTAACCATTTTTATTACATGTTTGCTTACAATGTATAAATTTGACATTTGTTCTTACCCTTCAAGTAAATTTCTTATGACAATTTCTTTTGATTTTGATTTTTACCCATCTTTCAAATATCATTTATTATATGTTCTTGTTAATTTTTTGTTGTGAATGTAAAAATGTTTTTTTGTTAATATAATTTTTTTGTTAGTAAATTTTTAAATTTTGTCTTGACCATCAAATAAGTTTAAACCAAGTAAATATGGTAGATGTATATATTTTATATTACTTTAAAATGATTAAACATATTAAACCATGTTCATTCCTAATGCCAAACTAGCCAATGCTTTGGTGCAATTAAGTATAATCACTACTTATGTTCAAAAGTTTTACAAATTATGATAAACCATTCTTGAAAAGTTTTCAAGTAGCTTGGTTAAATAAGAATTTGGGAGGATTCTAACTTTTCAAGCGATGATAATGTGCAAGCATGGATTTTGAAGAAATTCATAATCTTCTGACTAGGCTAACACCTAAAAGACACAAACCTAGTGGTGTTTAGATTCAAGTGTGAATATATCGAAATCATCATAGTCTTAGTAACCACAAATTTAATATTTTCATATCCAAACACGAAATATATTTATTTTATGAAGAAATTCATAATCTTACTAGGCTAACAAGTAAAAGGCACAAACCTAGTGGTGTTCAGATTCAAGTGTGAATGTATCAAAAGCATCATAGTCTTAGTTACCACACATTTTAGATTTTCGTATCCAACCACAAAACATATTTATTTTCTAATCAAACTAATAAATGGACCCATAAAAACTGAGATCTTCACCAATTTTCCAACACTAAAGGAACTACATAAAACTCTCAAAATCAAAAGAAAAACAATTGTTTCACTCACATAAACAAGAAAATTCATTATAGAATACCAATGGCCCATGGGTGTGGACATATCATGTGAGTCTCAACCTTTAAGCTTTAGGCTTCAATGTTCATGATTTATACTTAAGTGTGTACAATGTAGGATCACATGGTGTGATTGAAGACATAAACAAGCTTTTTCTAATAAGTCGAAAGATCTGTTATGGTTGAATCTATACTTATCTTGAAGTCTCATCTTAAAGTCTTTGTATTGTGGCTGTTGGATAGTGGGATACTTATCTTGGAGTCTAAGCTAATAGGATCACTATTTTTTTTCTTTTTTTCTACGTGTTTATTTGAAATGGTTTGTTTATATATATATATATATATATATATATGACGATTAAATAAGGAAAATATGAATAAATACTTGTCAAATTTAACTCCTACTTTCTTAAATATCTTTAAGACAAAAAACAATGCAATTACACAAGATTTTGGGAAAAGTAAAATTACTTAAAAAGATGATCCTTCCAAGATATTGTTTGGACCAAATCTTTGTATTTAGAAGATGATGGACTCGATGTGGGGTTCTGATCTAAAAGGCCAAATTTTTTAGGTATTCAAATCTTAGTGAAACCTATCTCAAATAGAAGAGTTTGTCGTTTTGAATGCAATGACGCAAATGACACCTCATTCTGAAATCGTATGAGAAAGTTATGTTCTACTGAATTTTTTTCCCAACAACTAAAAAAATTGCAGTTATGCCTACAACATGGTAGCCCCACAGAGCACCATGTGGCAGATGACGTCAACATTACGGATGGCATAGGGAAGAATATTTTAGACCAATCCAAATCCAACACGTGGCATGTTCGAGGCTAGATAAGGCCCAATCTAAGGTCATCATGTGGCCCAATCACAGGGCGCTACGTGGTACCCCGCAATTGGCTAGTCAAATCTGGATCGAGCCAAATCTAGCAAGTGATTTAGTGGAAAACTAGTCACGGTTAGTTTGGTAGTATTGCTATTTTAGGATTCAAGTTTGGCGAGTGCATTGGAGGCAGCTAGATAAGTTTGGTTGGTTGCCAAGTTGGCAGACCTGCCAAACCCATGACCAATTACGGCGGTCAAATATGTTGAACAAGTTAGTGGAATTGTCGAACAACTTGTTGTCACTCACTGCGTTATGAGTTTTCAGCTGATCAAAGTTGCCAAAGAGTAGTGAAGTTGGAAGCCATCTTCTAGGCCAAAGAAGCACTCAAAGCCACATCATATCCTCTCCTTTACATAGTGCTCAAAATAAGCTTTCCAACAATATGCGGAGGTCCAAAAATAGACTCCTAGGTTAGAAGTTAGAGCAGGTTAAAGATACCCTTTCAAGGCTACTGAACAAAGGAAAAATGGCTAAGGGTTGAGCTCATCACAATCGCAAATCGACTTTTTTTTGAAGTGGCAGTAGGGTAGGACACAGTGAAATCAACGATTAGCCGATCGTTGATATCACATTTTGGTGGGTTTGAGGCAGAACAGTCCAACATAATCAACGATTGGTGGTGGGAAGCCCCACATCCCGCATTCCCGCAGTCTCGCAAGTCCCACAGTCTAGCAAGTCCCGTAGTTCCACATTCCCGCGATATTGTAGCCTGAAGCCCCGCATCCCGTAGTCACGCAATCCCGCGATATCGCAACCCTGCGATATCGCAACCCCGCAGTACCGACCAACCAGTGATCGAAGGGCCCAAAGGACCATTCTTAAGGAATTGTGAGGGGGTGAAATTGGCCGATAGTGCAAAATCGCTGAGAATTTTGGCTTTAGTGTTAAAGCGTTGGGAGGGGCCGATTTTATTTAACAAAGGAATTCACAGAAAAACCAAGGGTGGAAGGGCCAGTTATTCTCTTTGTCACGTGGCATAGTCATATTTGTCCGCAAAAACCATGGGCAGCTAATGTCAGCATGACGTGGTAGTACTGAGATGATGCAGTAGTACAGAGGACATGTGGCACGCAGATTTAACTTTTTCAGGGGTCCTATGGGGGCATTTCCGGGCGACACATATCACCACTCAGGGAGCGCCAATGGCACTGATGACATCATAAACCCTACAATCGACGATCGCACAATTCAAGGCCCCCCTTCATTGTAGTCCCTCCAGGCTTGCGATTTCAATATTCGGGGATCCTCCAAGATGTGATATTTTATTTGTTATATCTTATGAAGATTTCATGTCCAGGCAATTGGTCTACACTATGAAAAAGGTGAAGCGATCTATCTCTCCCATATTTGTGATTGTGAGACCCCAGGTGGGCCCGATCCCGCAAATCAGCGATTGCAAAGTTCAAGGGGAGACATAAAAGGCAAGTGTTATAAATCATCAATATGCGGGATTTCATATAACAAAGGAAAAATCCCCCGATAGGAAGTCCAATGGCCCTAGCACCCAAGGACTAAGAACCTGGGTAATAGCCCCCAGGCACATGGAGTAAAAGGGGCTAAATCAGAAGGGGCCAAGGGGGGATTGGAACTCGCCTATTTCGTGAGGTTTTAGTGATAAAGACTAGCACCGGAAAGTCTTTTGTATTACACCATGAATGCATCACAGGCATATAATGGCGTTGATAGTGCTTTGTTGAGCTTTAAAGGCTCGGTGGGTTGGCAACTGACGCATTTAATATGGGAGATGGGGAATTCAAACCTAGCATGGGTTGATAAAAAAATGCCCTTTATGACACAGAACCATGGTCTACACTGATATAAGTAAACAAGGACTTAGTGGCCCACGAGGACTTAATTACCTAGCATGGTGCCCGCATACAAAAGAAAGATGAAGTATCGCCCTGGGATCCTCTCCTTCAGTACCACAACATGAAACTGATAGCCCCCATTCCCATCCTTAAAGGATGAATGGTTCGAGCAGTAAAGGCAAAAGCGATGAAAGTCTCTAAGCAGCACAGGAGACCATACCATGAGAAAATTACAGCCTCAAACAGAAGTGAGCGCAGGATGGGCATGGAGATATTTTGCTGACATTCTTATGTGATTGACTGATTTGTATTCTGTAAGGTGTCTCCCTTCAATGAGGCAATTAATGTTTTGCAATGCTTTTGGGCCATAGAACCATCCCTGGCTGAGACAGCTAATCAACCTGTCAGCTGAGTGATCTAGGTGGATCTCTAGACACCAGTGGCATGGAAAAGGCTCAAAATTCAAATTTGCACAAAGACAATTAACTTGACATTAGATCGAAGTACTCGTTTCCCTGATTCCAACGGTGTGAACGACACTCCAATCCGAGTCCGGATGAGGAAGATAGAGGCAGTCAAAGTTTGGTTGACTTTTGTTGACTGGGCAAGATTAATGGAGACACAATTTGGAATTTTCCTGGTGGACGGAATCCGGCCAACTCCGACGAGATTCTGAGTGAAATTGTCACCTCGTTAAAATGACTCCTTGAGTCAAAAATCCGGATTTTAAAAAATGCCATATTGTTTTTTCAATAACAAAAAATTATTATAAAAAGGGTGGCGAGCCACCAACCCCACCACCCCAAACCTTATCAATACCATTATTAATGGATGGGTGGGCCACTACCCCCGGCCCCTCCCCACATACCACGGGACTATTATACGCAGCGCATATGGTGGGCTGTCCCTTGGGGCGCGAACCCAACCTCCAAACACGACCACATTTTAAACCAACCCACCTTAAAAAAAGAAATGGAGCCAGCGACAAGTGGGGTGGGCAGGCTACCCAAGGCGGGCCCAACCTGACCCTTTTTAAAATTAAAATATTTTTTATGTAAGTAAGGGAGGAGGCGGGGTTTGATCACCAGACCTCCTTCGTACTAAATGGATCTTCAACCAACCTACCTAACAGAGCTTTTGTAAACTCCGCCCACCTTTGCATATTTAAACTTAGTCCTCAGTGCACCCACGCAGTGGGGAAGCGCGCACGCAGTTCGATACAGGTGAATTTTCAAGTGTTGGAACCATGAGCAGTTCAAAGAGAGGGGCAGAACCATGATTTGATCAATTTCTCTAGGGGGCAAGATTTTCACTTTGTCAGATTTTGACAACTTTTATATGGTTTCAACATTTCTCGACGCCATGAATGCAATGGTGTTGTCGATTTCTCTAATAGAGTTCTACATTTTTCAGCCATTTTCCAGTATGGAGGTATAAAACTCCTTTTTGTAACTGATGCTTGTACTCTTCTTTCTCATTCCACTTAATGAATGAAGGCCTCCCCATTGATCAAGCAGGGCTTGGAGACGTAGTCCAAATCAGACAAACTCTGTGATCAAGTTTCTTGTCTTCCTTCATGCTTTATGTGTTTCTCCTCTTCTCTCATGTGCACATTAAATTTCTATGTTTAAGCAAAAATTATTCATTTAATTATTTAATACATCTATAAGCAAAAGATCTTGGATCACTGAGACTCAACTGAAGATTTTTGATGTAATGAATGTTCAACGCTCCTCCTCTCTAGATAAATAGGGGGAAGCAACACTTAACAAAGGTTGAAAAATTCTAAAAGAAAATACTACATGTTATTTTCAAATTGTATGGCTTTGTAATAGAAATCTTTCATAATATCAAGGAAATGGTGGTGATTCCCCCTTCAAGTATTACAGTATGTTATTCCTCTGTTAAAACCCATTATGTTCATGTTTCTTCTCTGAATTCATGCAATCATAACTGCTAGAAATATTTCTAACTCCCTTACAGATTCATTTGTATCGATATGTTAATACATATTCCTGTAACTTCCTCATAGATTCATTTGTATCAACATTATTAATTCATGTGCCTATATGGATTACTGAAATTATATCTTTAAATTTGCGCTACATGAATCATAGCATTCAGTCCCTCTTTTATCCATTATATCTACCTGTAACTCAAATAAGTATAGAAAGTCTTAATGCCTCAAGCTCTATGTGTTAAGTGTAGAATTCTTGAAGATTTATGTTCTATGTGATGAGTTTTTCTTTCTCCTTATCCTCTCTCATTTGCTCCACAAAATATTATTAAGCTGTAAGTCCTTGAACTACTCGGCCTCCACGGTTTCATGCATATATTTATGTGATTTGTACATGTGAAGAAATACCTGAAATCCATGTCTTACTCCTTTAGATGAATGAACCAACCCATTCTCTTATATATATATATATATATATATATATATATATATATATATATATATATATATATATATATATATATATATATATATATATATATATATATATATATATATATATATATGACCTATATGTGAGGCATCTCTATTACTGAGAATCATTTGAGACACTCCAAATCTAGATGTGCCTTGGCACCAGTCTTGTAAGCAATCCAGGGCTGTCTCTAGGAGCTACAACATCTTCTGGTGTCATTGTTGGGGCACGTATCAAAGGATTTTTTCCCCTGGGATACGACAAGTTGAGCACTCTTTGTGTAGATAAGTAAAAATTTTTCTGATTTTATCCACATCACCTTGGCGACTCTACAACCCCCATTATCATTTATCAGCGTGGCTTTTAAAAGGCCTCACACTCGCTCATCTTAGTAGAAAGCCCCGTTTGTATTTGACCTAGAAAAATTAATTTTCAGGAGACTCCCCTTGCCTCTGCTACCATCTCATCAGCCTTTGCAGACTCCTCATCCATCCATGAGCTCATTATTGCTCACTACTTAGGACTTACTCCTAAGACCCTGACATACCCTGCTACTAATCTAGCCACTCCAACCATTGTGGTTTTGACTCAAGTTCCTCAAGCGAAACTCAATCCCCCTCCATTAATCCATATGGATCTTCCAGGTTTCTTTCTAAATAAATATGTCCCTCTTCATTTACCTCATCCCCTAAGTGCCATGCCCCAAGACTACCTAAATATTCTGCCTAGGTTCAATGGGGAAGATGATAAAATAACACAGAGACACATCGAAACCTTTTGTGCCTTTGCTGAGAACCCAAACGTGGAATAGCTGGATGTGGTTAATTTTTGTATAGTCCCTCAATGGAGAGGCCAGAAAATGGTTCAAAGCCCTACCTAATGCCTCCATCACTACCTCGGAGGAACTTGAAAACTCTTTTACATAGAAATGGGGTGAAAAGAGAAATCATGAGTACCTCCCGGCAGAGTTTAACACCATAAAGAAGAAGCCAAAGGAGAATATCTCAGAATTTATAAAAGGGTTCAACAAGTAGTACAATAACTTGCTAGCTGAGATAAAGCCTCCTCCAACTGCTGCTTGAGTAGTTTTTTTGGGAGCCTTTGAATTTGATTTTGGATTTACTCTAAGGGAAAGGAAGTCTCTCACTCTAGATCAACTCCAAATCAATGCACTTGAGGTGGAAGAAAATTTCACCTCAGCAGGAAATTCAAGAGGAAAGCAAGAACCTACTGAGAATAAAAGAGGGAAAGAAGAGGCATCCTCCTCTAGTTGAGACAGAGAATCATCATACCCGAAGTCGGATGAACTCGACAAACTCACCTGGACTTTATCACTAAAGGTTGGAAAGCTTGAAATTGAGAACAAGAGCCTCTCCAAACAGAATGCTCAAGTCAACAACCAGGGCTATAACCTACATTAGAGAAGGCCTCTATTGCAAATACTTCTAAGGGAAAGAAAGGAACAACTCGATCAGATCCCTCATCCTCTATATTTAGAAGAGGATCCTGATGAGAAATCATTGGATACACATGAGATGCAGGGAAATTTTTATTTTTCTTTTTCTGAAGAAGAACATGAGAATATGGCTCGTCAGGAGTCCAGTCATGATAGAGAAGTAGCAGCAGATGAGGAAGATATAGATTATTATTGCAAATAGTTTGCAGATTTCATGCAAGCATAGCCACAATGTAAGTATGATCTAAGATATTCAAATAAGAGGTCAAGAGAACCATAACATAAAGAGGAAATTTCTCCCCAAGTTGTTCCCCCAGTACTAAATAAAGGGAAATTTAAGCTAAATCTTGACCCTTCCAAGATAAAAAGCCTCCTCTAGTACGGAAAGTAATAGTTCAAAGGGACACATAGAAAAGGAGGCACTTGTTTTGTTGAAAATTGCCAGTGGTAAGGAATAAGGAATAGAGCTAGGAGGTATAGAAAAAGTCCAACCCACATTCAATCTCCAAAAAGAGCTTGAAAAGGTTAAAGTCATGTTCCTCTGACTGAGTTTCTAAAGAAACCTACTTATAAAGCTCAAGTCTCTCAATTCATGCATCCCTCTACCTCAACACCAACCCATGATAGTTTAAACCTCTAAGAGGAGAGGCCAATGGTTGTTTTTGGGCCGCATGTGGAAGAGTTGGATCCTTCTACTGCACCTTTCTACGTGACCCTAGTAATCTACGACCTCCTACTGCACAATTTCATGTTGGATTCCAAAGCCTCACGCAACCTCATGCCATTATCAGTGATGGAACAATTGGGCTTGGAGATCACCAGACCATACAAGGAACTGTACTCCTTTGACTCCAAGAGAGTTAAGTGCTTAGGGATGATAAAGGATCTGGTGGTAAACTTGGCTCAGATCCCTGTGAAGAGTGTGGTAATGGACATAGTGGTGGCTGATATTCCTCCTCGTTTTCAGCATGCTCTTATCTAGATCTTGGGGTTCCAAGGTGGGGGGCTCTAACAAGTTATATCTAACCTATGCCACTATTCCCACTTTTGGAGGAGAGAAAAGAAGGTTGTATAGAGAGTCCAGGTTTGTAAAAATTGTGACCCCATCTAAAGGCTCAGAAAAATCCTATTGCATGGGAAGGAAAGTGACCTCTCTTGCCTGTTCCTAGAAGAAGATGAGACCTTCCTAGAGGAAACATCAATACATTTAACAAGGTAGTCAGAACATCAACACGTAAATGAAAACAAAGTATGGAATTTGATGGAGCAAACTCAAAAGAGGGTAATGGAGGTGGAGTATTGTTGGTATCTCTGGAGGGCAACCCGATACCCCTCTCATTCAAACTGGATTTTGAGGCAACCAACAATATGGCGGAGTACGAAGCATTTCTCCTTGGGTTACGAACATAAAAAAATATGAATATTGAATGCCTAACGATCTACGGAGACCCTGAGTTGGTCGTAAGGCATATCAGAGATTAGTGCCAAGCCAAACACCCTAGACTGAGGGCATACCAAAATGAAGTGTGGGATCTAATTGATAATTCCTTCCTGACCTTTAATATCCAATTTATGCCCAAGGAATGAAAAAGAATGTATGACTCCCTTGTTGTAGTTGCAATCAGTTTCAGGCCCCCTCAAAATACTCTCCTCAGATATGGGGTAGAAGTTAGATACCGACCCTCAATACTGGATAATTTCAAGCACTGGCAGGTATTCGAGGATGACAAGCAACTGAAAAGATTCATATAAGTCGTTGGGGAGTTTTTCCACTCCACCATCAATAAAGAAGAAGAAGAAGAAGATCAAGAAGCTACTTCGTGGAAAGACACAGTGGTTGGGCACAAAAATTTGCAACTAAAAGGGAATACTATCCCTTGCGGACTAGTCCCACTAGAAAGGATTTTTAATAAGTATGACATAGTCTTCCAATCAATGGCCCTAGAGATAGACGATAAAGTAGAAGAATGCAACATCATCTCAAAGGAGGAACCCTAAATGATCAGGTTATCAAAAGGAATCCCCTTGCAATACAAACAAAGGTACTTAAATCTATTCAAAATTTACAAAGATGTTTTTGCCTAGTCTTATGAAGATTTGAAAGCATTTTATACTAACACCATTCAGCATAAGATTCATTTGAAGAGTGGAATAAAGCCATGCAAGCAAAAACTCAGGCAGATAAATCCACTCTTACTCCCCTCCATTGAAAAGGAGGTAAGGAAGCTGCTACAGGAAAAGATCATAGTACCTTTAAGATACTCTGAGTGGGTAGCTAATTTGGTCCCTGTCCGAAAAAAGAATGGAGAGATAAGGCTATGTGTAGATTTTCAGAATCTAAACAGGGTGTCATTGGAAGACAATTACCCACTGCCCAAGATGGATAATATATTGCAGAAGGTGGTTGGCTCAACTAGAATGTCCATGAGGGACAGGTTCTCTGGATACAACCAAGTGGTAGTCCACCCTGAGGATTAGAAAAAGACTGCTTTCACCATCCCGTGGGTAACATTCATGTATGCTCTCTTGCCTGTCGGGCTGATAAATGTAGGGGAACCATTTCAGAGAGCTATGGGTATAGCTTTCATAGTGGATGATCTAGGTCCGAGTGTGACAAAGGACCCTTCCAAGACCTTTTACTTTCGTGATGTGTTAGATTTCATTTTTAAAAGAACATAAATGAATACATGTGCATGTTGTAAAGAAGAGGAACATGACATTCATCAACACATGAAAAAATAAGCTGTTGCTAACAGAGTTTGTCCAGGAGGGACTACGTCTTCGGGCTCCGGTGTCAAGATGGTGTAGGCCGCTACATTAAGTGTTGTCAATAGTGATGATGTACATAAGAGGTGATGTCGCTATCATACAAGGAAAATGCCATCACGCAGGAGGGGCTCCAAGAGATGTTCCGCTATAGGAACTCTCAATCAAAAGGACTCCTATCAGTATGACACAAACTCATGCATGATGATCATCCCATCAACATGGTATACAAGGGATCTCAATGCAAACATGCATGATGACAACATGAGTATCACATCAACATACAACAAAGGGATCTCACAACACAACATGACGAACCATGACAACAAGTACATCACACAAATGACTCTGCATCACATCAAGCGGGAACCATGAAAACGAGTAAGAAACAAGATCCCACATCAAGCATCAAACAGGGATTTGTGTAGCACAATGCATAGAAAAATAAGTACATGAGCACACTACATATACCTAACATCCTGGGGTCATCTGAAGAAGAGGATGTCAAACTATTGAAGCTGGCTGTACCATCAATCTCATGGCATCGAATCTCATGGAATGGCTGCTCGCACATGAATGCTGACACCTGCACTCCACTTAGAAAAGTGGCTGAAAAATGAAATGAGCAAATGGAAAATCTGAAAACACCATTAGATTTGTGGCAGCGAATAGTGAAAAATCGACTATCAAATTATTGAATTTCGAGAAAGTGAAAATTTGGGGCTTAAGGAATCTTTTAGATTCCCCCTAGATTCCTTAAAGATTCCCTCCTCAGGGTCCTCTACAAATCGGTTGCTCAGATCAAGAAACTGACTGCACCATCGGGTTTGTGTCATTGAGAGGTGTAAGATCGACATAAAATTTGTCCAATTTGGACACTGCAAAATTTCACCCTCCTGGAAATTGTGCTCCTTCATGGTTCCACCGCATTAAAAAAATATTATATTTGATCTGTGTGCACGCTCTCCTCAGTTTCCGTGTCCATGCTCCTCCTCCACATCAAATGAAAACATAAGGTTTTAATATGTTTCGGTGGCAGAAATATCAATGAGAATCTGTTGGGCCAGTGGCTAATTTTGGCATACTTGTAGGAGGTGGTTTCGGGTTCGAATCCTCGCGAAACCAATTTTAACATATCACCGTTTTTTTTGTTTTATATAATATGGGCTGTTTTTTTTTAAAATTCAAAATCTGGACCGAAGGAGGAATTTTATCGAGGCGACAATTTCACTCGAATCTGGCCGGAGCTGGCCAGATTCCATCTGCTGGAAAAATTCTAAACTGTGTCTCCATTAACCTGCCCAGTGAGCAAAATTCAACCAAAAATTTGACTTCCTCGATCTTCCTCATCTAGACTCGGATTGATGAACTGTTTGCACCACTGTGATCATGAAAACGAGATCTTTAACATAAACCTAGTTTGAGAATAATCCAAACACTTTGATTTTTGACCCTTTTTGAGTCCTCTTGGACTTCTGCATGTGTCTAGAGCCACCTGGATCAATCCTCCCCACTGAGGAGCTTTTGGTCCTCCAAAAGCATGAAAGATAATCTACAACTTCACTTTACCTTGTCTACATCACAAGCGTACCGAAAGGCCTTGCTTCCCACTCCTTCACCTTTGTTCTTCAGAGCCTTAAGCGATGAGCCGACACCAACAATGACCCAAGCATCCCATACTTGCCACAAGTTTATAGCACATACTCCGTGGTCAAGTTTACATCAAGATGGACGCAATACCCCAACTACGAAAACAGGGCCAACATATCATTGTTGCTTCAACAAGTGATGGAAAACTCATCATCACTGCAACACATGATTTACAAAAGTAAGGCCAAACACTATTGTTCCCTTGATAAGTGATGGAAACACGACATCACTTTCAAAGTTTATTATGCAACACAAAATAAGACCAGACATCATTGTTACTCAACAAGTGATGGAAACACATCATCACTTTTACATTTTAAAATGCAACAAATGATTTACAAAAGCACGACCGTGATAAGCTAACATATCTAGAAACCATTTTTCACTTATCAATGTCAATGGGTCGCCTCCCTGTGGTGGTTTTTCTTGTCAAACAACAATTTCACCTGGTTCATGAACCGATGCTTTGCCTTTAAGGTGTTGCTATGGATGTAACCTCCAACATGTGGCTCTTTCATGGCCACTTCTGTCACAATTACTGCAATACATCTTCTTCCTCAAGATCTGCTTTACCTGATGTTGAGAGGGTTGTCCACGCCTCCTCCTTTTGGGTACTGCTATTATTTTCCAACATTTAGAAAATGTATGGTTATGTAATCCACAAAATTTACATGTTTTTTGATATCTTGATTTATGTACATCATTAAAAACATGATTATAATCGAAATGAACATTCAAATGTCAAAACTGGTTATACCTTTCCTTGCCGTCTCTGGTGTAAGTATGGTGATGAGAGCTTGCCTTAGTTCTTTCCCTACAATGGGCATTGTCATGGGATGTGGGGATGTGTTTCCATCATTCTCTTTCCTTGACGATTTCAACGATGTCTGGAAAGCATCTGACACCTTCGAGCATTCTCCCTCGGTGTATCTCAAGCTTGCAAATCAATGTTTATGCACAACCTCCAAAGGTTGAGTTATGCCTTGGTTACTAACACCAAGTCCTTTTTCCTCCTCGTGCCTCATCTTGGTAAGGAGCCTCATGTTTGTCCCTGTAATTGGGATCTCCAAATCTCCAACAAAAATCATACTATGTGATGACGAAACTAAAAGGAAATCAAAATATTTTACCTGCTCTGTCGATTTGGAAAGAACTGGTGAGGGCTTCTCATCATCTATTGTTGGTGGTTTACTAGCTGTCTCGGCACATTTCCCAACTTCCTTTCTGACATACCAAAGCCCTGCCTGACAGGTTAATTCTTCTACTTTGATGGGGTTGAAAATGCCTTGTCCATTAATGCCCAATCCTTTTCCTTCATACCCCATTTTCTTCAATAGTTTGGAGCCAACCCCTGTGGTATGATTTTCAAAAACAGCGAAATCATCATTAGGACACATACATGATTTCATAGAATTACATTTTACCTCACATGGGTCAGGCTACAACTTTTCCAAGACCTCGTCCTTAGCTTGCAGTTGTCGTAGTAAACTATGTTTTTCCTCTTTCTCTTCATGTAGACGCATCTTGAATTCAGTGTTCTCTGTTTGAAGATTATGTTTGTTGTGCTTCAGTTCCTCCAGGGCCTCTTCCGTGGCTTGTAGTTGAAGTTGTAATCACTCCTTTTCTCTGTCTCTTTTTGTAGAGTTTCATACATTATTTCAATTCTTTTAGAAATTTTGAGCATGGTCTCGTACATTTTATTTTTCATCCTTTATCGTTGCACGTTCCATTTTCACGCTTGCAATTCACATCCATGCAAAGACTGCTCTGATACTACTTGATCCGGGTCTAAGTGTGACAAAGGACCCTTCCAAGACCTTTTACTTTCATGATGTGTTAGATTGGATTTTTAAAAGAACATAAATGAATACATGTGCATGTTGTAAAGAAGAGGAACTTGACACTCATCAACACATGAAAACATAAGTCGTTGATAATGGAGTCTGTCCAGGAGGGACTATCTCCAGGTCCTGGTGTCAAGATGGTGTAGGCCACTGCATTAAGTGCTGTAAATAATGATGTACATAAGAGGTGATGTCGCTGTCATACAAGGAAAATGCCCTCACGCAGAAGTGGCTCCAAGAGATTTTCCACTACAGTAACTCTCAATCAAAAGGACTCCTATCACTATGACACAAACTCATGCATGATGATCATCCCGCCAACATGGCATAGAAGGGATCTCAATGCAAACATGCATGACAACAACATGAGTATCCCATCAACATATAACAAAGGGATGTCAAAACACAACATGAAGAATCATGACAACAAGTACATCACACAGATGATTCCGCATCACATCAGGCAGGAATCATGAAAACGAGTAAGAAACAAGATCCCACATAAAGCATCAAACATGGATTTGTGTAGCACAATGCATAGAAAAAGAAGTACATGAACACAATGCATATACCTCACATCCTGGGGCCATTTGAAGAAGAGGATGTCAAACTGCTGAAGCTGGCCGTACCATCAATCTCACGACGTCGAATCTCATGGAATGGTTGTTCGCACATGAATGCTGACACTTGCACTCCACTTAGAAAAGTGGCTAAAAAATGAAATGAGGAAATAGAATATCTGAACACACCATCAGATTTGTGGCGTTGAATAGTGCAAAATCAACTGTCAAATCTTTGAATTCTGAGAAAGTGAAAATCTGGGGCTTAAGGAATCTTTTAGATTCCCGCTAGATTCCTTAAAGATTCCCTCCTCCAGGTCCTTTGCAAATCGGTTGCTCAGATTAGGAAATTGAATGCACCATCGGGTTTGTCTTGCCAAGAGGTGTAATATTGACATAAAATTTGTCTAATTTGGACACTACAAAAATTTCACCCTCCTGGAAATTTTGCTCCTTTATGGTTCCCCCTGCATTAAAAAAATATTATATCTCGATCTACAAGCACGCTCTCCTCAGTTTCCATGCCCATTCTCCTCCTCCACATCAAATGACAACATTAGGTTTTAATATGTTGTGGTGGTGGAAATATCAATGAGAATCTGGTGGGCTAGTGACTAAGTTTGGCATACTTGTAGGAGGTGTTTCCGGGTTTGAATCCCCGCGGAACCAATTTTAACATATCCCCATTTTTTTTGAAAATTTGAAATCTGGACCAAAGGAGGCATTTTATCGAGGCAATAATTTTGCCCAGAATCTTGCCAGAGTTGGCCGGATTCTGTCAGCCGGAAAAATTCTAAATTGTGTCTCCATTAACCTGCCTAGTGAGCAAAAGTCAACCAAAACCTTGACTTCCTCTATCTTCCTCATCCGAACTCGGATTGACGAACCATTCACACCACCATGATCATGATGACAAGAAATATAACATGAACCTAGTTTGAGCATAATCCAAACACTTTGATTTTTTACCCTTTCGGAGTCCTCTTGGACTTCTACATGTGTCTGGAGCCACCTGGATGAGGGGAGCAAGACAAATTCGTGGTGGTCTACTTGGACAACATCACAATCTTTTCTAAGACTGATGAAGAGCACATCCTCCACTTAAGGCTCACCTTTGAGAAATGTAGGAGGTATGGTCTTCCTCTAAACCCTAGGAAATCTCAGTTTGCCCTGAGTGAGGGGAAGCTACTGGGACACACAGTAGCATAGGAAGGAGTAAAAATCGATCCTAAAAGAGTCAAAGCCATTAGCCATATTCCCTTTCCTAGAAATAAGAAAGGGGTCCAATCCTTTTTGGCGAGAATAAATTTCTTGAGGTGATTCATACCCAACTACGCAGAGATAGTCAAGGGTATTATAGACATGCTTAAGAAAGAAAATGAAGTCAAGTGGAGCCTTGCCCCCCGAGATTATTTCATTAGAATTAAGAAAATTTGGCTGAAGCCCTAGTACTAGTTAGTGCCAACTATTCAACGCCTTTCTACATCTTCTCTTTTGCTTCCCCGCATACTACTGCCGTAGTCCTGCTACAAAAGAATAAAGATGCTTATGAACAGCCCATCTCCTTCTTTAGTCAAGTTCTAAGGGATGTTGAGCTGAAATATAATATTTTGTAGAAGCAAGCCTATGCATTAGTCAGGCCTTTGAAGGCATTTTGTGTGTATGTGCTACAATCAGAAGTCATGGAATTTGTCCCATCGACAACAGTTAAGGACATCCTGGTGCAAGGAGACAGCGAAGGATATAGGGGTAGGTGGATAGAAAAAATATGAGAATATGAGCTAGACATAAAGCCTACCAAGATTATAAAAGGCTAGGGGTTGGCCAAGGTTTTATTTTAATCCAATTGCCAAGCTCTAGGGATAAACTTGATCACAGAGGAAGGCAGACCAGAGGATCATCAGAGTGGGATTAAAACATATGAGCAGAAGATCTATGCCAAATATGAGGGATCTCCCTGGTATAAGAACATCATTCATTACCTTTTATTCCTAAGGTGCCCGTTGGGGCTAGATAAATCCAAATACCAAAGTCTGAGATTGCAAGCATAGAAATATATCATATCCAATGGCCTACTCTACTAGAAGGACCCGGTGGGGGTATTGCTGTTATGCTTGGTGAAGGGTGAAACCCAGAAGGTGATTGAATATTTTCACAGAGGGATTTGTGGAGGTCACTACCGCAACACATAAAATCCTCAAGGCAGGATTCTATTGGCCTACGCTATTCAGAAATGTTCATTCCCAGGTCAAGCCGTGCCAGAAATGCCAAGTGTTTGCTGAGAGGCAAAAGCTTTCTCCTCTCACCATGATTCCAGTGCATGTGGATGAACCTTTTAGACAGTGGGGACTAGACTTCATAGGAGAAATAAACCCACCATCTAGTGGCCAACACAAGTGGCTATTAACATCCACTGACAATTTCACCAAGTGGGTAGAGGCCATCCTAGCCAAAAACGCTATGAATTCAGTGGTAATCATATTTATGGAGGAGAATATATTATCTCGCTTTGGTTATCAATTCAAAATTATCACTGATAAAGCTCAAGTCTTCAAATTTTCCAAGTTCACCAACTTCTGCCATAAATATAATATCTTCATCGGGCATTCCACTACCTATTATCCTCAAGGTAATGGCTTGGTTGAGTCCTGAAAAAAAACTATGGTGAGGGTGCTAAAGAAGACCATCGCTGAAAATCAGAGAAATTGGAACTCCCAATTGAAGTTTGCCTTATGGGCCAATCGGGTAACCCCTAAGTGATCCACGGGGAAATCGCCTTTTGAGCTAGTGTATGGTAAAGTTGCAATCTTCTCGATCTAATTAGCTATGTCGTTGGTGAGGTTACTACAAGAAGTCAAGGAAGAGCCAAGTGCCTTAACGCGAAGGATAAATTAGTTGGTCAAGCTTCAAGAGAACGGAGAACAGGTGTGGGAAAAATTGTCAAATTATCAACAAAAGATGAAATCTCTATTTGATAAGAAGGCCAAGGATCGACCTCTTCAACCAGGCGATTTAGTGCTTTGTTGGGACATCTGAAGGGAAGACAAAGGCAAACATGGGAAATTGATCTGTTGTGGTTCAACCCTTTCAAGATTGCAGAAGAAAGAGGAAATAACACGTACATGCTTGAGAATCTAGATGATGAATCTCTAGAACTGCCAATAAATGGTTAGTTCCTAAAACTCTATTTCCAAAACTAGAGGTTGCTGGTCCGCAGGTTCTCAACACCTTACCAGCAATGCATTGTCCCCAATTGGAGCCAATGTTGTCACTCACTTCATTATGAGTTTTCAGTTGATCAAATTTGCCAAAGAGCAGTGAAGTTGAAAGCCATCTTCTAGGTCATAGAAGCACTCAAAGCCACATAAGATCCTATCCATTCCATATTGCTCAGAATAAGCTTTCTAACGGTAGGCGAAAGTCCAAAAATAGACTCCCGGGTCAGAAGTTAGAGCAGGTTAAATATACCCTTTCAAGGCCACTGAACATAGTGAAATTATTGATCAGCCAATCACCGATTATCTCACATCAGATATTAGTAGGTGTGAGGCAAAACAATCCCACATAATCAGTGATTGGCGGTGGGAAGCCCCACATCTCACAATCTCGGATTCCTGCAATCCCACATCTCGCAAGTCCCGCAATCTAGCAGGTCCCAAATTCCCACATTCCCTTGATATTGCAGTCCCACATTCTCGTGATATGGCAACCCCGTAATATCGACAAATCAACGATCAGAGGGCCCAAAGTACCATTCTTAAGGAATTGCGGGGGGCAAAATTGGCTAATAGCACAAAATCATCGAAAATTTGGGCTTTATTGTTAAAGCACTAGGAAGGGATGATTTTATTTAACAAAGGAATTCACCGAAAAACTAAGGGTGGATGGGCCCTTTTCTCTCTCCACCATGTGGCAAAGTCCTATTGGTACTAAGAATCCACGAGGCAGCTGATGTCATCATGACATGGCAGTATGGAGATGACACGGTAGTATGAAGGACACGTGGCACGCAAATTCAAATTTTTCAGGGGTCCTATGGGGGCATTTCCGGGTGACACGTGTCACCACTCAGGAGTGTCACATGGCAGTAATGACACCATAAACCCCACAATCGATGATCGCACAATTCAAGGCCCTCCTCCATCGCAGTCCCTCTAGGCTTGCAATTGTGATATGTGGGGGATCCTTTGGGATGAGATATTTTATTTTTCATATCTTATGAAGATTTCATGTCCGGGAAATTGACCTATGCTATGAAACAAGATGAAGGGGTCTATATCTCCCATAGTTGCGATTGCGAGACCCCGGGTGGGCCCGATCCCGCAAATCTGCAATCACAAGATTCAAGGGGAGATATAAAAGGCAAGTGTTATAAATCGTCAGTATCGAAGATTTCATATAACAAAGGAAAAAGCCCCCAACAGGAAGTCCAATGGACCTGGCGCCTGAGGACTAAGCACCTAGGTCATAGCTCCTGGGCACATGGAGTAAAAGGGGCTAAATCATAAGGGGCCAGGGGGGATTGGAACTTGCCTATTTCATGAGGTTTTAGTGATAAAATCCAGCACCGAAAAGTCCTCCGTATTACACCATGAATGCATCACCAGGCATATCATGGCGTCGATAGTGCTTTGCAAAGCTTTAAAGGCTCGATGGGTCGGTAGCTGAGGCATTTAGTATGGGAGATGGGGCATTTAAACCCAGCATGGGCTGATCTAGAAACACCCTTTGTGACACAGAACCAGGCTCTACGCTGATAGAAGTAAACAGGTACTTAATGGCATATGAGGACTTAAACCCAACATGGTGCCTCCATAGAGAAGAAAGACGAAGTACCGCCCTAGGATCTTCTGTTTTAGTATTGCAGCATGAAACTGATAGCGACCATTCACAACTTCAAAGGATGAATGGTTCAAGTAGTAAAAGTAGAAGCGACGGGAGTCGACTAAGCAGCACAGGAAACCATACCATGAGCAAATTACAACCTGAAGCAGAAGTAGGATGGGCATGATGGTATTTTGCTGACATTCTTATGTGATTGATTGATTTTTATTCTGTAAGGTGCCTCCCTTCAATGAGGTGATTAATGTTTTTCAATGCTTTTGGGCCACAAAGCCATCCCTGGCTGAGACAGCTAGTCAACCTGACACCTGAGGCTCGGACGAAGATTTTTGATGTAATGAATGTTCAACGCTCCTCCTCTCTAGATAAATAGGGGGAAGAAACACTTAACAAAGGTTCATAAATTCTAAAAGAAAACACTACATGTTATTTTCAAATTGTATGGCTTTGTAATAGAAATCTTTCAGAATATCAAGGAAATGGTCGTGATTCCCCCTTCAAGTATTATAGTATGTTATTCCTCTGTTAAAACCCATTATGTTCATGTTTCTTCTCTCAATTCATGAAATCATAGTTGTTAGAATTATTTCTAACTCCATTACAGATTCATTTGTATCGATATGTTAATACATATGCCTGTAACTTCCTCATGGATTCATTTGTATCAACATTATTAATGCATGTGCCTATATGGATTACAAAAAATATATCTTTAAATATGCGCTACATGAATCGTAGCATTCATTCCCTCTTTCATCCATTATATCTACCTATAACTCAAATAAGTATAGAAAGTCTTAATTCCTCAAGCTCTATGTGTTAAGTGTAGAATTCTTGAGGTTTTATGCTCTATGTGATGAGTTGATCTTTCTCCTTATCCTCTCTCATTTTCTCCACAAAATCTTATTAAGTTGTAAGTCCTTGAACTACTTGGCCTCCACGATTTCATGCATATATTTATGTGATTTGTACATGTGAAGAAATATCTGAAATCCATGTCTTACTCCTTTAGATGAATGAACCAACCCACTCTCATATATATATATATATATATATATATATATATATATATGAACTATATGTGAGGTCTCCCTATTACTGAGAATCATTTTAGACACTATAAGTCTAGATGTTCCCAGGCATTGGTCTTGTAAGCAATCCAAGGTTGTATCTGGGAGCTACAACACAATTAACACATTTGTTTTATACATAAAATATATGTATGGTGCAGGGTTTGCGGGCCCCACAACCTCCAGAGATACAACAACTTAACCACCATGGCCCAAGTGGTTGTTGTTATTATCGCCCCACAATTCATTATTTAAACCACACATCCATTAGGTCGAGGGGAGGTAGGAGCACACCTGCTTGGTCGCCTATGGAACCATGTTGTTGTCGGAATTGGGCCACACCAAGCATTTTTTTCGAGAACGATTCCAGGGGAATATTGATAGAATATTCCCAAAATATTCCATAGAGAATCTATAGGGAATATTTTAGATTCCTTAGAGGCCCAAAGGTTGCAATGACATAAAGTGGTCAACGTTATACTCAAATTTCACAATTTTTCACTAGGAATCTAATGGTGTGATTTGTTTTTTCATCTAAACAACTCATTTTCAGGCCATCCCCAAATTTGGAGGTATCATTTTGATTTTTGTTAAGATTAATGAAGAGGCCACCCCACTTTCAGCAGAGCCTAGAGATGTAGTCCACATTGGGTGAACTTCGTTATCAAGTTGTGTGTGCTCCTTGTCTCTTTATGGTTTCCTTTGATTTTCCTCTTCTTTAAAGTGTATGCACATGTGGTTTTTCATGCTCCTTTTACATGAAGTTTTGATTACATCAATGAAGTATACGTTCCAGATTGAGTTTGGTATCAAAGTAGATCTTGATGTGAATTGTGAGTGTGAATGTTAACCAAGAACAATCTCCAAAAGGGTGAAGGTAAACTTAAGTCGTTTGATCCAGAAGCAGAGCGTGCAACACAAAGAAGGAAAATGGAAGAAAAATATTTTCACAAAGCTTTTTACACCATGGCCAAAAAAGTTGACAAATTGTTTGTAGAGTATGAGAAGACAATGGTAAAGAAGGAGAAGAAGAAAGAACCAACAGAAGATCATGCTTTGATAAATCAAGGAGAAGGAGGAGAGCCTCCTGAACCCCCATCTCCATCTTTCAGTGAATGCTCTTCTTCTTCATTTTCTCTCTCATCATTCTAACAAGAAGCATATGAATGCTTCTAAAAATCCTTTTTTTGAAGTTAGATGTAAAGTTTGACTTTCCCATGTTTAATGGAGAATGTAGTACAAAAAGGTTAAATAATTGGATCAAATGTATTGACGTATATTGTCTGATTCAACAGATCGGAGAAGATGAGGCCATGATCTAGTTAGCATCTCTTTGGCTGAAATGGCACCGCCCTCATTTGGTGGGAGAGAATGCTTCAAAAAGGTAGTATACATGTCGTAAAACTCCTTTCTTCCTGGTTTGAATTTCTTTCTGCATTGAAAGGTCAATTCTATCCTTTGGGCTATCGACAAAAGGCCATAATGGAATGGAATAATTTGAGGTAAGCCAAGGGCCAAAGTGTGCAAAGTTTCATGGAAGAATTTAGAAAACAAGCTCTAACATTGGGCATTCCTTTAGATTCACCTAATACTATAATGAAGTATATTGGTGCATTACATAGTTATATCAAGAATTCTTGATTGTTGTTTGAACCTACTACTATTGATGTGACGAGTGTGAAGGCCATCCATCTTGAAAGAAGGGGTAAATAGGACAAAGAGGATCATCCCAAGAAGTCATAATCCAAACCTCATAACAAAAAATTCAAAGGAAAAGGAAAGGGAAAGGACAAGAAGACAACAACAGTTAAGAAAGAAGAAGGAGGAAATCCATCTTGTACACATTGCAAAAAGGAAGGCCGCGATGATGAATATTTTTGGAAGTTCCATCCCGAGTTGAAGCCAAAGATATTTGGTGGAAAGGGAAAGTAAAAGGAAGTGGCAACTGTGCAACAAGATCTTGGATCTGACTTTGATGACGAGATGCAGATTACAACAATAGGCATATGAGGTAATAGTTCTCTTCATATTAATTGTAGCTCTGAAATTCATGCAAGTTCAAGTTCTACAAATGAATCTCTTGTTGATGATCGGAATAGGAGTGAAATGTTCCATATTAGGGTGGTGGTGAAACATAATAACGTGGAAACATAATTTGACTTGGGCTCTCAAGTAAACTTGATTTCATAACCCATAGTTAAAAACTTGGGATTGGAGACCAAGCCTCATCTAAAACCGTACCCTCTTGGTTGGGCATGTGACAAAGAAAAACTGCATGTAACCAAGAAATCTAGGGTTAGGTGTGTCATTGCATCAAAACTTGTAGATGAGGTTGATCTAGATGTTGTACCAATGGATATATGTGGCATTGTTTTGGGGAGTTTGTATTTGTATGACAGGAAAGCAGTCTTCTTCTAGCATGAAAAAAAACACCATCTCATGAAATATGAGGTGGAGTATATTATTAGAGCCCATCATGTGAATATCAATGAAAATCTTATTAGTGCAAGTCAAATGAAGAGGTTTATTAACTCCAGCAAAAGTTGCATGCTCATGGTTGTGAGAGCAAAGGATGCAGAAGCATCTAAAGCTTTCCAGGTTTGTGACCCTGCTCACAAGAAAGAATCATATGAGATTGTTTGTAACTATGGTGGGAATTTTTAGGAACCAATTGGGTTCCCTCAAAAAAGAGAGATTCAACATGAAATTCATCTCCAAAAAGATGCTTCTTTAGCTAATGTGGGTATGTATAGGTTTTCGGCTGTTGAAATGGAGGAGATCAAGAAATAGGTGTATGAATTGTTGAACCAAGGGGTCATAAGACCTATCTCTTCTCCTTGTGGTTCACCCATAGTGTTGGTGCCAAATAAGGATCACACATGGAGGATGTGCGTGGACTATCAACACTCAACAAGATTATGATGAAAAAAATGCTACCCTCTCCCTCACATTGATGATTTATTAGATCAGTTGAAAAATGTTGTTTACTTCACCAAATTATATTTGCAAAGTGTCTACCACAAGGTTAGAATTGCATAATAGAATGTGTGGAAGGATATATTCAAGAAAAAACATGGGTTTTTCGAGTGGTTGGTGATGCCATTTGGACTGTGAAATGCTTCGACCACATTTATGAGGGTGATGAATGATATTTTTAGACCTTTTCTTGATGATTTTGTGTTTGTGTATCTTGATGATATACTTGTTTTCAGTAGATATTGGGAAAAATAGAGATTGGGAAGATCATGTGACTCATGTTAAGAAGGTGCTTGATGTTTTACAAAAAGAAAAACTATATGTAAAAATGCCCAAGTGTGAATTTGGTAAGAATTTGTAGAAATAACTTGAAATTTGCAGTTGCTAATGAAATAGACTAAAATCAATAAACACAAATTTATTCTACTAAATTCTATGGAAGAAAAATTTACAATAGAAACACATGCAATCTGAAATCAAAATGCACATAGTTTTTACTGTGGAACCTAACTGGGAAAAACCCCTCCTTTGTTTGTGTTATATCATATGAGAAAAATAATATATTACAATAACATCTTCAATGCTTGAAGCTCCCTTTGCACTATAATATTGGTGTCCTCCCGAGTCTGCTCTGGAAAATACTTAGCCAAAATAGGCCTCCTGCATCCTCCGATTTCCTTGCGCAATTCCTAAATCTCCTAAAGAATAGTAAGGCTCCTATTTCCTTGTGCAATTCTTGAGGAAATTAGGTCACTTGCTACATGAAAACACTGTACATTCACTAGTATACAATAATGATTACAATGTGCATTTTCTCTCCAACTTCACTAGGCAATTTGAATTGCATACGTGACTAGGGTTATTTTTAGTAAATTGACTAACTAACTAAGAGTTAGTTGAGTCTACAACTGTGACAAATACTAAACTGGACTCATACTGACTCTATTCTAGAGTAGAGCTCAGATAACTAAATTTCACTAAAGATAACACCCCTTGATAGCTAGTTCTTAGCCACCAATTTGCACACAACTCTACTTCTACCCCACAAGCTCGAATTGACTAACTTCACTGAGTGATTTGGCCATGTCACTCTTGCTAAATTCCTGAAAAATCATCCTGGTGAAGTGGAAATTCAAATTTCTTCATTTGACTAAGACACAAGTCAAATGAAGCCTTTTGTTGCTACAATTTAACACTCCCTCTTAGTAAGAAAAGGGTTTTGAACAAACCCAATCTCGCTCCTTTGGAACTCGAACTTACCTCTTGAAAAATCCTTTATCAAAATGTTTTCATCTTGCTCCTTTGTAGGAATGTATTGTAACATAACAATCCTCCTTTGCACACAATATCTAAGGTGATGGTACCTGATGTCCATATTCTTGGACCTATCATGAAACACAAAATTTTTAGAGAGTTTTATACAACTTTTATTGTCACATTCGATCAATGTCGACTCCATCCCCTGACTGAAGAGACGAACCAGGTTCTTCCTCATCCAAATAGCCTCGCATGGTGTTAGGTCCCTATAACACTAGTGTATTCCCTCATTGTTATTAGTGTAGCCCCCTTATTGTTATTGTTGTGCCCATGTAGTCCCCATATTTTTATTGGTGTGCCCCCTAGAAGCCCGCTATTGTTATTTCTATGCCCTTAAATTATTATTCTTATGTCGACTTTGATTATATTATGATCCCTTAGATTCCTATATATAGAAATGAGGCTTTTTCATTTGAATCATTCAAGAATTGTTCATTTTTGTAATGTAAACGTGGTTTCCCCCTCCAAGAGGCTTATTTTGAAGTCATTGATCTATCTATTTTTCTATTTTGTGAGTTGGTTGCATAACATTTGGTATCAAAGCTTTGGATTCAAGGGTTTTGCTACTTCAAACAAGCCATCGTGGAATTTTCACTATAACTTTTTTTATACAAAGATTTAGAAGCTAAAATTAAACCCCATTTGAACCAAAATAATAATGAACCTTGTATACGAATTTAAGATCTATTATATCTATATTTTCGGAGATATGATCCAAGGAAGTTATGGTTTTTGCAGGATCCTGAATTCCATCTCAAACAGGTGACCTTGGAAAAATCATCATAAATTTATCTATGAGAATTAGATTCAAATTTCGTAAAAAGTGACAGAAAGAGGATGGACTGTAGTTTGTTTGGTATCATTTTTAGAACAAAATGTCGAAACAGTGACACGTGGCACTTTGTACAAGTTCGCTCTAATGAACCAATCTATAATCAGGTCATCTTGGGAGATTGGGCATAACTCTTTCTTGGAGAATCCAATCTCAATCAGACTTGTGGATTTGGAAAGAGGATGCAAAGGGATACCATAGGAGGAAATTTCAGACCTTGGAGATCCAAAATTTCAGAGATACATCAGATTCAATATCGAGCTCCTAGAAAGAAAAAAAACGTGTGTAGTCTTTTTAAATAATTTCATAAGTTTTGTTTCAAAAATTAGTTTGAAGTGATTCAAATGGAATAGTGAAACATAATCATCATTAATTGATTCCCCGAAGTAAACAATTAGAAACACCTAGTAAGCAACCCTAACTCTCTACTATGACTCATGAAGAAGAGGAAGAAATGCAGCATGATATATCAAAATTTCGAGACCAAGTGCAACAAATTTCACTCTCACAAAAAGTAACAAAAGCTAAGGTGGATGGTTTGAAAAATGGCATGGAAGCTAATATGGATGGTTTGAATAATTACATCAATGAAGCAAAAGGCAACATTAAATATTTGAAGAAAGGCATGGAAGGTTTGAAGGGAGGTTTGGCAAAGTTGCTACAAGAAATGCTTCCTAATGGTAAAAAGGTAGTAGAGGAAATTCATGATGAGAACAAAATAAATGTTAATCATGATTTCATAGACTCTAACGTTGGATTGAAGGCCTACCATATTCCAAAGATTGATATGAGGAAGTTTGATGGCAAGGATCCTGTAACATGGATACTACAAATGGAGTAATATCTTGATCTCCATAACGTGCAAAACACACAAAAGGTACGCATTGCAACTTTATATTTAGAACCCAATCAGTTTGTATAGTATCGATGGCTTTGCTCTCATAAAAAAATTGTCACTTGGTCAATTTTTATGGAGGAAATGATAACATATTATGATGATACAAAGAGGAACACCTTCCTTAGCCAATTGATAAATCTTAAACAAAAGGGTTCAATAGTGGAGCACATTGATGACTTCCAAAAATTGAATATAAGGGCAAATGAAATTCTAGAACAACATATGATTGATGTCTTCATAGGGACGCTAAAGTATAACATCCAACATGAGGTTCGCCTTTGGGAACCTAATTCATTGGAGAAGGCATTCAGGTTGGCAAGAAAAAATGAAAGCGCAACAAAGAAGCCTACCACTCACAACTATAAATATGGAAGTGTGATTGCTCCTAGCCTTCCACAACCTACAAGGTTAACACTATATCAATTGAAAGAAAAAAGAGAAAAATGGCTTTGTTAAAGTTGTGATAATAAATACACTAAATGGCATAAGTTTACTGAGAATAAATTATTTTACATCAATTGTGAAGAGGAGGAAGAAAATGAACAAGAAACGTCAAAAGAAGAGGATATACACTAGGAACCAACCCTAGAGAAAGAAGAAATGAATCTGACCATATCTTGTAATGCATTGTTATGAATTACCACTCCTCAAACTCTCAAGATAGAAGGACATATCAAGAAGAAAAATACAATAGTGTTGATTAGTTCAGGTAGTACCCATAATTTTATTCATTGTAAGATAACCAAGGAATTAAATTCCTTCTTATATCCAGCACTAGAGTGCCAAGTTATGGTTGAAAATGGAGGAACCATAAATTGCTCGGGAAAGTGCCATAATATCAAGCTATCCATGGGATAATTGGAATTGAATAGTTCAATGCTTTCCATTCCCATGGGTGGTGTTGATGTTGTACTAGGAGTCCAATGGTTACAATCTTTGGGTATGATAGCTTTTAATTTTCAAGAAAATTTCTTGAATTTTTTTTGGGAAGGAAAGGAAGTTGAATTAAGGGGTATCGTAGGGAAACCAAGAAAGATAATCAACTCTAATGGCATGAAAAAGCTTCTAAATAAAGAACAATGGGGCGTAATTGAACAGTTAGGTTCACTTGAGGCTCAAACATCGAAATCATCTATTTCTCCAGACCTCCAAAATGTCTTGGACAATTATTCCAATGTATTTGAGACTCCCAAAGGCCTCCCACGTATTCGTGATCATGATCATGATATTCATTTGATTCTAGGAAGTATTTCTCCAAATACTAGGCCTTACAGATTTCCCTATTCCCAAAAGAATGAAATTGAACATATAGTTGCAGAAATGATAGAGGCTAGTATAACTCAACCTAGTCAAAGTTCTTTCTTTGCTCCTATAGTATTGGTGCAAAAGAAGGATGGATCATGGTGCATGTGTCCAGATTATAGGGAGCTCAACAAGCTCACTATTAAAGATAAATTTCCCATTCATATCATTGATGAATTATTGGATGAATTACATGGAGAAATTTACTTCACGAAGTTGGATCTTCATTTAGGATATCATAAAGAAGAATGAAGAATGAAGACGTTTTGAAAACAACATTTAGAACTCATGAGAATCTTTATGAATTTTTGGTCATGCTTTTTGGCCTTACCAATGCACCTTCTACATTTCAAGGTTTGATGAATTCCATTTTCAAACCCTTCCTTAGAAAATTTGTGTTAGTATTTTTTGATGATATACTAATCTACAACAAGTCTTTGAAGGATCATGTTCAACATGTTGACAGGGTGCTCAATCTATTGGAGGAGAAACAATTCCTCCAAATGTTTCTATGGAGTACAATAAGTGGAATATATGGGTCATATTGTATCTCATGAGGGTGTTAAGGTAGACCCTAACAAAATTAAAGCCATTAAGGAATGGAAAATACCCACATCCATAAAGTATATGTGAGGATTTCTCGAGTTGACAGGGTATTATCACAATTTTTTTAAGAATTATGGGAGAATAGGAGCACCTCTAACAACATTACTAAAGAAAGATGCATTTTCTTGGACTCCAAGAGCAACTAAGGCCTTTGAGCATCTTAAAGAGGAAACATGCCAAGCACCAGTCTTAGCTACACCAGACTTCACAAAAACCTTTATTGTGGAACGTGATGCCTCAAGAAATGGAAATTGTGTTGTTTTAATGCAAGAGGGAAGACCAATTTCTTTTGAAAGTCACCCAATCAAAGGAAGTATTTAAACAAAGCTATTTATCAGAAGGAAATGTTGGAAATACTTCATTGTCACACGGAATTTGTCAAGGGTGCGGACACGACTGACCTTCCTAGAAGTCTAAGACATTCTAATGACAAACAAGACAAAATGGAGTGATCTTTCTCTAAATACACCTTTTACAACATGAAAACTACAAGTGTTTAGGCTTACCTTATTCCAAAATGCTGTTGTTGAAGTCCGTTCTTGACGATCCGGATGAGCTCCTCCTTCAAGTCAATTCCTGCAACCACAAACAATCAAACAATTACCAAGCACTTGCATTTCATATAATAAAACATATATTCAACATGCAGACCAAGGAACACATGAAATAACTCATTAACACAAGCTATTGAGAAAAATAAACCAGTTTGTATTAATAACGAAACAAAGAAACTCTTACAACCTGGCCTTGGTGTTGTGCAAGTTCCTCCCAGGGTCCATCAAGGGTTTTCCTCTACTTTGACAAAGCTCACCCTCTCCCAAGTAGAATCAAGTGAAGACAATCTCTCCTCACAAAGGCTCTAATGGAAGACCTAAATCCTGCAGCATTTACCCAAAGAAAATGTATAGCTCCAACCTCTTCTCCTTCTGGCTCAATGCCTTTATTTATAGTGCTGTAAAGAGGTTATTCAGGTCCACTATCAATGGGATCATCCCCCTCTTTGGGTGGGATAGCTCCCTTATTGATGGGATTAGTTCCCCCTTAATAGAGATACATGAACCAACTGGAGGCGCATCCATTTCATCAAACCGATCTCTAGAATGTTCTAGAAGTAACCACAAGTAACTTTTTCAAGATAAAACTCGCGCATTTTGCCTTTTACAGAGGGACGCACCTGTCCCTTAACATACAGAGCGTCCATGGTCGCATATTTTGTGAACGAGGTCAGCGTCCCCGCAGGTAAGGCTAGAGAGAACCTGCGACCCCAGAGATAAACATAGTTTTTACAAGACTTTCTCTCTTCTTTGAGTTTGAGATGGATAACAGAGGCATGAGACTTGCCTAAGAGGGTAGCATGACTGTTGATTTGAGCCATACTAACTGTAAGTAGTCAAGGTGACATTTTTTAGTGTAACATTCATGCACTTAAGAAATAGTGACCTTACCTAATGGAAAGGCACTTCAAGCTAAAAAAGATCATGATAGTCTTAAATACTTTTTAGAACAAAGGTTATCTTCAGAAGAGCAAAAAAAATGGGTCACAAAGATGTTTGGTTATGACTTTGAAATCAACTACAAAAAAGGGAAGAAAAATGTTGTTGTAGATACACTCTCAAGAAAGGATGAGGATGTGGAAGCATTTCTTTATGCCATTTCTATTATCCAACCAAATTGGATAACTGAAGCAAGGGATGAATGGAAGAATGATGAAGAAGTGTGGGCACTCATTAAAATGTTGCAGCAAGATCCTAGTACATCTGATATAATCAACTGGTATAATGATTCATTATGGTACAAAGATCGCTTGTGCCTTTGTAAGAATTCCCAACTCAAACAAAAGATTCACACCTCTACCTTAGGAGGGCACTCAGTATTTTTAAAAACTTACCACAGGGTTAAGAAAGATTTTTTTTGGGATGGCCTTAAATATGATATTCAAAATCTTTTGGTGGAATGTTTGGTTTGCCAACAAAATAAAGTTGAGACAATTAAGAACCCGGGTCAGTTACAAACTTTATCCATTCCAAGTCAATGTTGGGAGGAGGTTTCAATGGATTTTATCACGGGTTTAACCGATTCTGAAGGAAAGAGTGTCATCATGGTGGTAGTTGATAGACTTACCAGGTATGCACACTTTTGTGCAATAGCTCATCCATTTAAAGCTAGTATAGTTGCTACTGCATTTATAGAAACAATTCAAAAGCTACATAGAAACCCAAAGATTATTGTAAGCGACAAAGATCCTATTTTTCACTGGAAACTTTTGGACGGTATTATTTTCTTGTCTCGGTATTCAGTTAGCCCATAACTCATCTTATCATCCTCAGTCAGATGGGAAAACTGAGATAATGAACAAATGTTTGGAAGGATATCTTCATTGCTTTGTATATGATAAATAGACACAAACAAATAATGCAAGCTTTAGATTTGACTTTCCCATCTATCATGGCAGATACACTATCTCGACGGGGCACAAGAAAGGTTTTCATTGCTACAGAATCTGCCAACGCTCTCGCGACTGACCTCCTGGGCACGATCTCGGCAACTAGCACGTCGTTCCTCCTGAGAGATCCAACCAAGGACCCTAGGAAACAAGGAAACCCTTACTGTCGTCTGACTGGTTGCACACAAATCACCCAAAGAATGGATCTCTCATTAGATGGCCAATATGCCCACTTCGGCGCTTGGAAAAGTGAGATCTATCATGATGTCGGCCTCATCAGGGCTCTCCACAATTTCGTGCCCCCTATCAATCTCCAACAAACCTTGTTGGCCTTCAGCGAGTACAACAACAAGAACCGAATGGAAGCTGTTAAGGAGCCTGTCGAGGAATACATCCTAGATCCGAGTTCTCAGATCTCTGAGGCAACCGGGTTACAGAAAGGACATTTGCACGCTGACGGGACCGGATCAAACAGATTTCATGACATCATTGTTGCAGTAAGGGCCAATTTGTATTTTACATATCCTCCTTGTATACCTGAACTTTCCCAAGGCGTTTTTACAGGGCCAATCCACCGATTTGGATCAAGCATCCTGACCATGGAAGATAGTCAGCTGCCCAGATCTGCTATTGAACCACCAGATCAGGTCCTCAGATGAAGAAGAAGCCTGCACAAAATCTAGATTTGGGGGCAAATCACGACACCCCTATGCCTTGACACTCAGGCCAAAACCGCAAAGGAATGCCGTTTGAATGGCGATGATCTTGGGTTTGGAAATGAGACGATCCAGGCAATAGATCTGGGGCAACCTCAGTTGGGCTCAAACCTTAGAGAGGCGGATCTCACACAGCTCTTCATAAAAGCACCAGAAGGCAGGATTTACTGCTTGAGGTTATGGAGGGGCAGCAACATCTAGGAACTACGAAATAAAATACAGAACCTTCTTGGCATACCAGAACAGGGGAAAAATCTGATCTACATGGGGCGCAGTTTACAGGACAACTACACCCTTCAGGAATACAACATTACCACAAACTTGACCATCATCATTAACCTCCGTCTGCGAGGTAGTTGTTCTAGAACCAGCTCAAAGAATACAAGCTCAAATAACACAGGTTCCTTCAAGGATTCTGTGAAGGGTAAGGGGAAAGCTCAAGCCAATCCAGTAATAGCCCTTGTTCTTCCCGAGCCCTACATAGTTTAACAAAAAACAAAGAATCTTGCTCTCACCATTGAAATGCCTGAGGTAAATGATTTATACTCATATCTATTTTCACACTCTGTTATCTGTAGATTCAATGGTTATTGGCCCAAATCAGGTGATCTGCACCACTGGATCCATACCACCTAGACACCAAATTGTGAAATCTACTTATTCCCTAAGGGTTTTTTTATAGTAAGGTTCAACACAGAACAGGAAAAGGAATACATACTTAATAAGGGGCCATGGTTCGGGGCAGCACAGGGCTCTACATCACTCCATGATTTCCAGATTTCGACGCCAATACAATGGTGGTATCAAAGATACCAGTATGGGTCAGGTTGAATAACCTCCCATTAAATTTATGGCATCACAAGGCTTTAATCACTATAGGGAACACCTTAGGGAAATTTATAAAGATTGATGACGACAAACTGACAAAAGGAATATTTACCTTCGCCAGAATATGTGTCGAAGTAGATCTCAGCTAGGAACTACCTGAAAGTATAATATTGAATTTTGACAACACTTAGTGGACACAATCCTTGGATTACGAAAACACAGCATTCTGATGCCGAGGATGTTTACAAACAGGCCACCTTCTTAGCGCGTGTCCACAAGGAAGAAACATCCCCAATCAGAATAAGCAGCAACAGAGGAAGCCTAAAGGATGGCAAACACAGAGCCATTGGAGGAAGAAGAAGACATAGTAGACACTACAGAATTCAAAGCAGAAAAGGAGGAACAAAAAATCCAGCACAACACAAACCCTCTGCAAAAGAAAGACCTCCAGAAAACAGGAAAGGAAATATCCAGCAACGAGAGAACTCATGGATCTGAGTCAGACAAGGATTCTCCCACAACTATAATAGAAAATTAGCTCTCCATAGTAACCACTACCCCCAACTCTAGGAAATGGCGAAAGGTGGAGAAAAAGAAAGGGAGAAAAGAATAGTTTTCACTTCATTTTTTTATTCTTTTGGTTTCTGTGAAAACCGGATCAATATCTTTGCATATGCTTTTGTATCTACAAAATGTAATTTTATCTTATGAATAAAATTACGACTTTTTCCATGGGAAAAAAAAAGATAAACAAACACAATGGGTCAAGTGGTTACCTCTTGTTGAATGGTGGTATAACACTTCCTTCAAGATTGCAGCAAAAATGACCCCATTTATGGCACTTTATCGATATCATCCACCGTCCATCGCATCATCTTTACGAGAAAATTCTAAGGTTCAAGCAGTGGAAGATCACATCGAGAATCAATAACAAGTTCTCCAACTCTTAAAGGATAATCTCACTTTGGCGCAAAATAGAATGAAACAATAGGCATATCAACATCGCAATGAAAGAAGTTTTGGTGTAGGCGAGTGGGTATTTTTAAAGCAAGCTAAAAAGGATAATAAATTATCACCAAAGTATTATGGTGCTAAAAAGGTGTTGCAAAATATTCGTACTATGGCATACAAATTGGAGCTTCCTGCATCTTCCTAGGTGCACATAGTTTTCCATGTTTCATGGTTAAATAAGGTTATAGGTGACAAGCTCCTAGTTCAAACAATATTGCCAGAACTTGACGAGGAAAGAAAAATCATATTGGAACCTAAAGATGTCATGGAAACTAGAACTCAAAAGCTACAAAATTGATCAATTTCATAGTATCTCATCAAGTGGAAGAACTTACTTGCAGAAGATTCCACATGGGAGGATGATAATTTTATATAGAAGCATCCATAACTACTCAAGTGTTGAGGACAACACTTTTTTGAAGGAGAGGGGCATGTTAGATCCCTATAACACTAGTGTATTCCCTCATTGTTATTAGTGTAGCCCCCTTATTGTTATTGTTGTGCCCATGTAATCCCCATATTGTTATTGTTGTGCCCCCTAGAAGCCCACTATTGTTATTGTTATGCCCTTAAATTATTATTGTTATGTTAGCTCTGATTATATTGTGACCCCTTAGACTCCTATATATAGAAAGGAGGTTTCTTCATTTGAATCATACAAGAATTGTTCATTTGTGTAATGTAAAGAAGGTTGCTCACTCGAAGAGGCTTATTTTGAAGTTTTTGATCTATCTCTTCTATTTTGTGAGATAGTTGCATAACACATGGTGCTTTACTAGAAGCCATATACTCGGTCTTTGCTGAGTTGAGTGCTACAAATCTATGTTTCCTATTGTACCAAGAAATTGTTGTTGACCCAACACTGAAGAATTATCCTGATGTGCTCTTTCTATTTGAGGGACTACCTACCTAATCTGTATTTGTGAAGCCTTGGAGCTTCACTCCATCACTCTACATGTACCATAAACTAGAGTATGGTGTGCCTCTGAGTTATATTAGAACATGTTTTGATGCTTTCCAATGAAGCTTGGTTAGGCTCCACCATGAACTGACTAAGTCGGTTCACTAGAAAACAAATATCAGGCCTTGTGTTCACCAAGTACATTAAGGACCCCACTAATTGATTGTAGATAGTTCTATTTACTGCCTCACCTATAGAAGCATCCTATTTCCTCTAGTTAGTACCTAAAGGAGTATCCATGGATTTTCAATTATGCATATGGAATCTCTAAAGGATTTTAGAGGTGTAGTTCCCCTGTCCAACAAATAGCTATCCATCTCCTTACCACACCTCCAAGCCAAGGAAGTAGAGCATCAAACCCATATCCTTCATCTTGAACTCTCTTGTAAGGTACACCTTACAAGACTAGATCAACCTATTATCTCTTGTTAGTATCAAATCATCCATAGAGAAAAATAAGATGAGAAGATCTTAACATCTATTTGGTGGATCCTCAACCCAAACTGTGTTGTCAATGCAAGTATGGTCCTGATAGATGAGTATATTTCCACATGGGAAAATGTCTCCTCATAATTAATCATCTCCACCTGTGATAAGCCTTTGGCCACAAATTTGTCCTTGTACTTCTGAACACTACCATCAGTTGCACGTTTCACCTTATATAACCACCTGGACCCAACAACTGACTTGTTCTTAGGTCTGGGAACCACTTCCCAAACATTATTATTCATGATGGAGTTATACTCCTCCAACATGACATCTACCCACACCTTCTCAGAAACTATCTCTTCAAAAAAAGATGGCTCAAAATAAATCAATTCTAACATGAGTGCCATATATCCTACATATATGTCTATTGATTACCTTTATTTGTGCAAGGTTCTAGGAGCTCCAACCTACTCCCAAGCTTCATGCACCAATCTTTCAACCATATTGGTCCTCTTCCTCCCTTCTCCAGAAGAATCTGTGTGAGTGGGTGCCTCCACTCGGTCTTCTCTTTCCTCCTCCACATGTGGTTGCTCCACATCATCCTCTTGGAATGTCCTCTTTCCTTTGAGAAATATCTAACTTTGTGGGTCTAACTAAGTCTCCTACTTTGGAACTAGAAGATCCTTCTCTGGTGGTATGCCCAAATCACACTCTAGATAACTCCTCGTGGATTTATCCTCATCAAATATAACATCTCTCCTCATAATAGTCATCTTGAGTGAGGGCATGTACACCCGGTAAATATGAGGTGTCTTAGTATAGCCCAAAAATATCCCCCTCTCTGTAGTGGGCTCCAAAATTTTCATGTTATCTTTGGAGACATGAAGATAAACTATGGATCCAAAAATTTGAAAGTGGGAGACATTTGGCTTCCTCCTAGTGAAATCCTCTTCAGGTGTAATCATTCCAATAATTTTTTGAAGGCTCCTATTCTACAAGTAAAAAATTGTATTGAAAGCTTTTGCCCATAGGGATAGTGGCAATAACTAGTCATGCAACATTTCTCTAGAAGCTCCTACAATACTTCTATTTCTTGCCCATGCAACCCCATTTTTCTGTGGGTTGTGGGGTGAAATCAACTCCCTTCTAATACCCCCCTTGGCTCATAATTCTTTGAAGGCATTATAAACATACTCTCCTCCATTATCACTTCTTAGGGATTTAATTTTCTTTCTAGTATAATTTTCAATTAAGGCTTTAAAGTCAACAAAATTTAAATAAACCTCATCCTTCTTCTTCATGAAATAGATCCAACATTTGCGAGAAAAATCATCAATGAAGATCACATAATACTTATGCTTTGCAGTTGAAACTATGCCTAATGGTCCACACACATCTAAGTGAAATCACTCCAAGGTGGCTCCAACTCTGCTATCTTGGCCTTCGAAGGAAGATTTAACATATTTTCCAATAGTGCATTTCTTGAAAACATTATGTTTATCAAGGGTGCATTTTGGAAGTCTAGTGGTGATATGCTGCATTATTTCCAAAGCTCCATTGTGTAGGTGTCCCATGCACCTATGCCAGAGCTCTCTAACATCTCGGTCCTAAACATGTTCTACCTTGCTACTCAATGTAGCACATGCATCAACCTCTAGCTTGTACAAATTTTTAACTCTAACACCAATTTGTTTTGCTTGTCAAGTAGCTACATGCTTCAGATAAGCCTTCCCTTTATTGACCACCACATCATATCCTTTGTATTCAAGTACAACTATAAAAACTATATTTTTCTTCAGACCATCCACATACATTACATTCTTTAGTTGAAGATGGGATCTTAAATCCCTCTTAAAGGTGACAATGTCAATCCCTTTGGTACTATACCTTTTATCATCTCCAAGCTCTATGTGTAATCGTAGGTTCTTCTCCTCTAAGCCGCTGAAGAACTTTGTATTTCTTGTTATATGAAATGAAGCACCAAGTTTAAGTACCATACACTACCTTGTAAAATACTTGCATGCAAGAAATGAGGGTTAAATCCAACTTGAATTGTGATGTGAGAGCATCTCCTCCTGCTCTTGTTGTAGGATTCTTACTGGATTTCTTGTGTGGACACTTGGTTGCATAGTGTCCATACTCATGGCAATAAAATAATTTAATTTTACTGAGGTCTTTCTTCTTTCCATGGTTTTGGATGGATTCTGCCTTGCCTTGGGCCTTCTTTCCTTTGGCTTTCTTTCCTTTACCAGCTAAGGCAAATTTTTCTTCCTCATCAGTTCTGGATGAGACACCATCTCTAGTGTTTCTTCTAATCTCCTCCAACACCAAGTCAAACCAAAGTCTCTCCCAATCTAGGAGATTTTCTCTTCCATTAACTGAATCATGATAGTTGTGCCAAGACTTTGGAAGACCAAGGAGTGCTAAGATCACAAGTTCAAATGGTGGTACAGTCACTCCAACTCCTCCAAGTTCAAATGGTGGTACAGTCACTCCAACTCCTCCAAGTTCATCTCTCACATGAGTGAATGTGGATAGGTATTGAACAATAGTTTCATTTTTATTCATTTGAATGTTCTTGAGATTATCTCTCAAGCCAGCATCCAGGCATCACTATTGCTTTTGAATAGGATTTTGATAACTTCCCACATTACAATTGGAGTTTTTATTCTATGAAAATTTGAAACCACATGGTCTCTGACTCCCTCCAGGATAATCCTCCTAGCTTTTGCAATATCTTTCTTCCACTAAGCCAACTATTGTGCATCTGATGCTGTTTGTTTTGGAATATCTATTTTTTTGTACTCCAATACTCCATTGTCATCCAAGATAGCTTCCATTCTGTCATTTCAAGCATAGAAATTTGAATTTCCCTCAAATGCATACTGATGGGCCTCTAAATTAGACATAAATTAAGGCCCATATGACCATCCTTTAGCACATTAAACATCTCTTTTTTGCATTAGATAATGTATTTTTAACTTTAATGTGTTCATTAAGAAGGTTTATGGATAATTGCATATTTGTGCCCAATATTATTTATTTTTGTGGAATATTGGGCAGATTATGGAGATTTGGAGGAGGAGATAATCTAGGGACATGATCCGTACTACAGGAGGATCAATATTAAATAATAAAACAACAAGATATTCTGGAATTATGGCACAGATTTTGGAGCTTCAATGATTGAGAAAATCTAGGAATGTGTTCATTGCCATTTAATGCAGATTCCTAGTATTGGGAACCAGATCCACTAATCAAGGGATTTTGGTGGCGAAAACTTCCTCCTTTCATGGGGAATGATTCCTAATCATTTTGTATAAGTACCAAGTCGAATTTTCCTCTAGGGGTTGATTTTTTCTTAGTCTTCTTGTGGAGAGAACTCATACTTTTGTAGCTCCACTTTCATTTTTTGCAGGGATGTAATTGTATTGATGGAAATAATGAAGATTGGTGACATGTTCAGCTTCTAAATCTTGGTCTCCTCCATAGGACTTTGAGTTTCCTTAGTCTTGGCCATCCTAGGACCTCATAGCCCTTTTGTATCATTTAATTTTCTTCCTTTCACTTCTTATTCACATGCATCTCTTGGTCTTGTCTTTTTCAAGTCGACTAAAGTTCTGGCTCCAAATATATTCATTTTAAAATTCAAATTTTAATTTTGGTTAAGGTCAACTCACTATTTTTGTGGGCATGTCGGCTCCCCTATTACACTCCTTCATCCTCTATAAATATGTGGTTGGACTCCTTTCAAACACAACAATACAAAATTATTTTCTCATTCTTATTCACTCTGAAATTTTGGAGGCCTAGGTAGAGCATTGGATTAGAAGAAGGCCAAAGTATGAGGTTCTATTGGGTTTATTATTTTTGATATTTTTGTGGTGGCTATTTGTCACAGATCTGAGGGTTTCATTGGGAAGTAAATTTTCTTGAGGCATAAATTTGGCCTATCCCTGAGGCTTCTCTATGGACATTCATTGGACATTCTAAGGCACTTCACATTGGTTTTAAGGCAATAATAGTTGAGGCCTAATGCAATATTTTGTGGCAAATTTCTCTAGTATCTGTCAAGGAAATTTTTAAGGGCTAATATTCCCAGGTGGGCTAATTTTCCATGTCTTTTCTAGAGTTCCCTATTTTCTAGAGTTCCCTTAACCCTAGGAGCACTCCGACTCAATTACTCTCCCTGGGAGCTCATAATGAATGAATAATTGAATTGATTTACAATGAGCAATGAAGCTCAATAAATAATACAAATGTATTTATAGAAACAACAAGTTTCTACTAAGAAATAGAAACAGCAAGTTTCTAATAAGAAAACTGCTAATAAGATCACAGATGATCTTATTCGAATAAAATACATAAATGAGCATTAAACACTAAAATAACATTATTCTAATAGCTCAAACATGGGGGAAGAACATAGCTCAAGGTTCTTGATCAACCGTGACCCTTTCATAGGAGGGTCACATCCACCAGTCCAAGTTGCTCTCTGAAGACCAAAAAATTCACTTTTGGTAAAGGCTTAATAATAATGTCAACTATCTTCTCATCAAAAGGAGCCTTATTGCTCCGCTTTACACCATAGAGCATAGATATAGTGATATCTAATATAATATGCTTGGACTAATCGTAAAACATGAGATTCTCCGAAAGTTAGATACCATTCTTACTATTGCAATATATCATAGTTGTGCCCTAGCACATGCTCAAACAGCGCTCCAAAGATATTTCTCAATCAGACTGCCTCAATAATTTTCTTTGCCTCAATCACACTTAAATCAACAAATTTTTATTTCCGGCTCATCCAAGAAATCATGGAAAACCCCAAGCTATGGCACAACTCAAACGTGCTTTTCTTGTCAACAAAGTTTTTCAGTCTTAGTTAACATCAATATATCTATCGAGTTTCTGGCAATGTATCTCAACTCATGATTAATAGTTTCATGTAGATATTTCAGTACATGTTTAGCAACAACCCAATATACATATCTATGAGCTAGAGAAAGAATTCATCTCACTGTCATCTCGTTATGGGATCCATCAAAATTTGAACCTAAAGAGGAATCTCTCTCAACTACTTTAGTGTAACTCATCATGCCAAGTCTTAGGAAGCATACTTCCCTTAAGAATGAAGTCCTCATCACCAATCTCGAGATGTTGATCATTTGGGCTCACAGGTCAGCTCCCTTTGGCACTAAATACTAAGATGATCTGATCCTATCATGAATAAATTAGAATATCAAATCAAATATCAAATACATACCTTTAACTTGAAGAGAGGTTGGAGTTTGCATCAGATGTCCATCAATCCAAGCATGCCAAGTCCACGAGACTTGATTAAGTCCATATGGGACTTACTTCAATCTGAAACCATGAGTCTCTTCTTATGTGCCTCAAAGCTCTGAGGTAACTCCAAGTACGCTTCTTCCTTAAGTACATCATGAAGGAAGCTAACTTCACACACATCTGATAATAAAGCATCAGACAACAGGTGCTAGGATCGTGTCACAATCCTCTTCTTCTGAAAGAATATTCCTTATCATTGTTTAGTATCATAGAAGCATCTGACACTGCAACATATTTGTCATCAAGAATGGTCCAGTTATGAAGGATGTACAACTCTTAGTATCTCCTCAAAATGTTACATTCAACCTAACAATCTACTCCCTCAGAATAGGAAGCTTCTTAAGTCATAGACACCAACCTTCCTTCAAGATCTGAGCTCTTATTCATCTTTCAAGTGCCACTCTACTTCATCGGATGGTTTTGCATCCTTCTCAATTTCGATATTGAGGACAAAGTCCTTACATCCATTTTTTATATGTGATGACCCTAGGACAAGATTAAGAGAAATAATAACAAAAGTAGATAATGAAAGTGTACATGATGATGAGGCGGGATTTTCATCCATTTTCTAGAGAGGAGAGTAGCTTCTTCATTATCTTACAACAACTCCCTCTTGGACATTACTCTTCTTTTACTCCCCTACATCCTTATGATCCTTAGGATCTTATTTCTTTGATCAAATTCTCATCTAAGAATTTAGTGAAAGAATCATTCAAACATTCATGCAAGAAGAATAAACAATAGTCTAGAATGATAAAACAAGAGCAGAAGATAACACAGGTTCTTGAAAGTACTTATCTTTCCTGGGGACTGTAGGAAGCTATAAGCTTCCTCTTGATCCTGCCTCCATGAGTCACTTTGTCCATCAACCATATGATAATGTCATCTTCAGAAGAAATGCAACCTCTTAAGCACCACTTGTGTTCTTGATCTCTTTCATCGGCAGCCAAAACCAACTTGTCAATGTACAAGATGATCATTGGATCTATATCATATCATCTCCTATTAGGTAGGAGACAAGTTTATCTAGGTTTTCTCTAAATCTAACACAACTACTTGAATAATTGAAAGGCTTCTTGTTGATCACATCATGAAAATTTTTGAATCATACCAAGTCATTTTCCATATCAAGGCCACTCCTAGGGTTTCTCCCAAACCATAGCTTTTATTTGCAAAAACAAAGGCTTCCTAGGTTTTCCTTCAAACCCTAGCATTCTTTTACGTCTTCGCCATCTTCATCCCTTTCACTCTGTTTTCCCATAAACTACATCATATGTGTCTTCACAGGGGTGATCTCAATGAATTTTATTCAGCCTAGCTTTGATACCATGTTAATTTTTAGGGGTAGATTGTTCTTTGTTTTAGGTGATTGCATTTATAAGCTTTTCAACATTTTCACATTACATTCACCCCATGACATCATATTGTTATTAGCAATATTATGTAGAGAGAACAATAATATCGACAAAGCAACAGAACAATAAAAGAATAGTAGAAGAAAATCAAGCACAATAGGGACACGGAGATTTAGGTCAGTGACCAAGGAAAAACCCCACAAGGGGGGAAATCCAACAAGATTCTTCTTCTATTAGATATTCATCAATGTTTCAGCTAAGATACAAAGTACAATAAGAATGAGATACAACAACCACATCAGGCCTCCTAGAGCCAACCCAAGTCAATTCACAACTTCGTTTGTGAACTGAACAGTCTGACCTCTAATAATCAATTAAGTCTAACAGAGTTGCTATCATATCACTGTCTCAATTAGCATCATCCATGTCACTGCAATAAGTGTCATCAATATCAAGAATCTTCACTATCAAGGAACATAATCACTGTCAAGTGTCATCATTTCTATTATGTATCATAAGAGAAAGGTCCCTATCATCATAAGAGCATTGTCATTGTCATCATATATCTCACTGTCATCATAAGAGCATGGTCTTTGTCATCATATCTCATAATAGCAAGGTCATTGTTTACTGTCACTCATCAAAGTCACTGTTACGCAACGAGGTCACTGCCATAGTCAAGGTGATTGTCTCAAGGTCATTGTTATACATATACATCACTATCACATATCATACACCAATATCACTCAAGGTCACTGCCATAATAGGTTTCTCAAAATCACTGTCAACTGGGTTACTTGTTCACTGTCATATATCACTGATTTACTATCGTAAAGATCATCAAGGTTCTTGTGCCATATGAGAATTTGCATAAACTGCAATCACAAATAATAACAATTCAAACCATGGAGAATAGAATCGAGCTATAGGTGATAGAACAAACCACAAAGAGTAATAATGTGAACCATAAAAATGGATTTGATTGTTATGTTTTGTTGAGCCCCTTTGAGTATATGAGACTGAGTCTTAGAGTATCACTGTAAAAGTAATGCCAGACTAATGCGATATCACTTGTGTATAGATTTATGCCACTGATGTCACTATGAATAGAGAAATACACTGAGCGATGTAAATGAACCAAATGTGAGCCTTATCAACCACGTGAGCCACAAAATATAAAATGCATGCCATAGGATATGTCAACGAATCAAATGTGAACCTTATAAACCACGCAAGCCACAAAATATAAAATGCGTCCTACAAGAGATGTCAATGAACCAAATTCAAACCTTATAAACCACACAAGCCACATAATATAAAATTTATGCCACAAAAAATTTGATACGATGCCCCTATAGTGTGAACCATAGAGTTATTGCAGCGGTGATCAGTGTTATTAGGACCAGACCAAAACAATCTGAACTAGATGGTCTTACCATTTTGAAGAAAAATTTGGGTCGGACCGATGATTTGAACCATTTTTTGCTAGTTTGGACAGATGATTTGAACCTTTTTTGGCTAGATATATAATGAAACCAGTCAGTTCAGTACTGAACCAACCATTTTCAGTGAACCAACCAATTAGGTACCAGTTCACTAAATCCCGGTAGAGCACAACAAGTGAGGTATGTTTTGATTTTTTTCTTTTAATTTTTGTCGTGGTTGGGCACTACCCCACAATAGGTGCTTAATATTCAAGCCTATGGCCCTCCTATTTCTATGCAATTCATGGTAATGTTAAATTATTAAAGTAAAACTGACATTATCCTTTATCTTTTGTTTTCATCCTTTTACTTTCTTGAATTTTTAACATTACCATGAAATGACTTAGGATGTTTGAGAGTGGTTCCGACCTCATTGGAATTCATATGGAGAAAGTAGAATTTTAGATCTCACTCAAAATCTAGCAGACTTAATAGTTTTTTCAGGATTTCAGGATTGGGGGGATTGCAATGTTTCCATTGGATTTTGTCATATATGAGGGTATCAAACCAACATTCAATAAAGAGCACCCATCCCACTATGTACCTTGATGTTAGTGGCATTTTTTGTTGAACTCTTCTTTCATGATGCTACTAAAAATGTACCCACACTCAAACAAAATCTTGAATTTAATGCTTAGAGGGTGATATTGATGATAAAAATCCCAATATAGTCAAAGAATTTGATGATATATAGGTATTTATTGTAGCATGAATTTTTTGGATGCTAGAGGCCATCTGGGTCTTGTTTTTTGATGTATTTTCAGTTCAACTATGAATTGCACTCGGTGTTATTTTGGTTATGTGCACCCTTACATACTCTAAAAATGAGACCTTTTGCTTATTTGTGTATAAATTTTTTGGATTCATATGGATGCACATGAATATATGTGGTTTTCTTGAAAGTTTGAATTTTTATTTGTTTTTGGTTGACTAGTATTTTAGTCTAGTTTTTTTTACTGGTTTTTGTCCAGTTTTGACCAATTCTCGATCTGGGGGGTCTACCAGTTTGATCACTGGTTTGGTTCTAATAACAATGGTGGTGATATCACTGTGTTAATATTGAACCTCAAATGATGCAATGTGGATCATTGCAATTAACGAGCCATCGAAAAATTGCGAGCCATAGAATTTTGTAATGATCTGACACATAAAATATAATGAAATACAAGCCATACTTGTATCGAGCCTCAAAATGCAACAACTCAATGCATAGAATATAATGAAATGTGAGCCATAGGTGTATCGAGCCTCAGAATGTAACAACTCAAATCAGATCTGAATCATAGATTATAATGAAATATGAGCCACAAGTGTATCGAGCCTCAGATTAATATGAATCATGTGAAACGCAGAGTATAAAGATGCAAGCCTTTTTCCTCATTTGATAATATATCACAAGGATTCTATTTATATACAATTTGATGGGGGAAATGGATCCATCAAAAGTGGAGTTGACTTAAACTATTTGGGGGGAAAACCCAAATTCAATTTCTCCTTAAATATATTTTTCAAATTATTTCTTTATCAAATTAATAATCATACTTTTCCTGTTTGTCCAAGTGAATTTTCTTTTGGCCAATATAAGCCCTCTTTGGGGAACGATAGGTTTTTCTTTGGGGAAATTCATCCCGAAGTTGCCCAAATTTCAACAGTGTCCTAAGCTTTAATCCGAGCTCTTCTAAGGGAAATTTCAAAGGTAATCTGGTGTATTTAGTTGAGGACTATTGCAAGTTATTCCAGGACATGTTACAGGAATTTTTTAGGCCTATTCGGACCTTATTGAGGCTTCATCATTTCGAACCACCAAAGGAAACATACTTTGGGAACCTTTCAGTATTTTGAGGGTGATTCTAATTGATTTGAAATAGATCTGGAAAGCTCCTTTTATGCCCTAGTTTGGACCTACTGTGAGACCTAATTTGAGAGAATTAAAACAAGATTGAATCCATGGCTAAGGTGTGTTGGCCCTTTTCTTGATCAAATTAAATTGAAGGCTTGACTGAAGGTAATTTCTCATTTTGATAAGGGTCTATACAAACTTCATAAGTCAATTTTTGCATGTTTTAAGGGTTGGTTCAATTTGTATTGAGAAGAGGTTTCTAGGGACATTGTAGCCCTGTAAGTGTTGATAATTCCAGGCTTAAGATTTCTCCTTGGGCATAATGAAAGGACAGATTCATATCTCATTGATTGAAATAGTTTGAAACATTAAAAGTTACTTAGTAGAGGTCCTATTGTAGCAAAATCTGAGGTTCAAACTTCCTTGTTTAAATTCTATCATTAAGATCTAATCCAGCCCAACTTCAATGTTGATTTTTTTTTTAAAGTACAAAAGATGCAAGTACTTATTTCTGAAACTTGATAATTACTTCCAATTATGTAGATGATTATTTAGCTTTTTCAATGTATCGTTAAGTGATTACACATTCAGAAATTCAACCATAGAGACAATAGAGAAATAGAGATCACAATGCCCAAAGAGACAAGAATATTTTACCCTCGGGAAACCCATAATGGAGGAAAAACCCAGCCAACCTTTTCCTTACAAAATCAATGCAACAAGAGATACAACAAAGTAAACTAACCAACAAGATGACCATCCAACAAGATTCAAGTCAACCCTCCACAAGATCCAAGACAAATTTCCAAGATTTTGTCCACATATGCTCTGTAACAAGGTCTCCAAGGGATCCAAAATTCATCCTGCAACTCTACCTAAAACTTCACACTATGTCACAAAAACATATCACATAAACAAGGTCTCCAAGAGGGCCGAAATTCGTCTTGCAACTTTGCCTGAGACTTCGCACTATGTCACAAAAGATGTTGATGTAGGAGCATCTGACCAACTTTAAACAAAATTCAAATTTTGAGCTATGGAGGAGGAGACATGGACAATCATGTAAATCGGGAGCAAATTTCTGTTAAAAATGAGCTAATTTGATGGAATTGATAAGTCTCAAGAAGACTTAATTTAATGTAATTATTTTCCATGTATGTGTGTTGAAATATTTGGGGATTGTTTGAATGATTTTAGGAGAAGATCATGGATCTAGAATGATCCATGATTCTATAGTTATTTCTATATATTATTAACTTGCGTGTTCTAATAGATAGAGCATAGATAGAGAGATAGGATACAATGTAGTCGAAGGAGAATTTGTGCCTAAGGTTGAAATGCCTTAGTCTGTAATCAAATTATGTATATAATAGAAATATACATGTTATGTGGATTTTCGTGTGTATGTGTATGTTTGACCTATAGCTCAGATGTATGTGTTGGAAGAGTTAAATCTTGTGTGACATGTTATTGATCAACCATCAGTCACCATAAGGATCAATGGCGATCCAACGATAAAATGATTTAATTGTTGTATGAGTGTCATGAGTGCGTAGACAGAGTATGGCAGAGCGGAGTTGTGTTATAACGCAAATTACATCATAAGCAATCAAGCGCAGAGGGAGCCATCAGATCATTTAGATTGACAGATGTTAATGGCTAAGGAATAGATCTGGATCTTTAGTTCGACAGCTCTGTTAGATCGATGGTGATAAGTCAACTGCGGGGGTTAAGGCCATTTTAATATATGTGCTAGTTGAAGTCCCGCAAACCATAGATTGATGGCCTCTTATATCCAACATATATCAGGTCATAAAGTGATCAAAATTTAATTCCAAAATCGGGCTCGAACATTTATAGATAAAGGATTTATAGTCCTTATTAGCTCTGTAAGGGAGGCTAAACGTCATGCAAGTGACTCATCCGATATCGTTGTTGACCATTGGATCAAGTGTACCTTGATCAAACGGTGGAGGATCACCAATTAGTTTCGGTGATCGGGTGAATCATCAACCATTTGATTGGAAGGTGAGATCAACAGCGGATATTGAAGGCGATAACGCTTGGCCTAAGTAGACCCGAGAAGTTATGGACATGGGTTTATTTTATTTGGGGTCCGATCTTGTGCTTTCAAACTGGGACTGGCGTTCATTGTCAGGTTTCATTGTATTCCATTGTTTGGTGATTGGTCAGGTTTTTGTTAATTCCACCAATGTAAAGGCTTCTGATGTAAGTGTGGGCCATAACCCACAAGTTCACGTAAGGATTAATTATAATGAAAGGGAAATTATCTCACGGCAGTTATCCTTTTCATCAAGTGGTATCAGAGCAAGGAAAGGTTTCCTGCGAGAGAGGAGTTTCTATTGGCATTATGATGCATGTGTTGTACTTGATGGCAACCCACTTGTATCAGAATAACTCACTTATATATAACTAGATGAATCTACATAAGAGATATCAGATGTGACAAAATACATGGGATGCAGGACAACTCAAAGGAATCAGTTTAGATGTAATGTAGAATGACAACTCATTAAGATGATAGTTCTCAGTATGGCAAGTTAGCTTTGCCATCAAGTCTAAAGGGGGAGATTGTTGGCATTATGATACAGGTGTTGTCCTTGATGACAGATCTCAGCGCAGTCTCACAGAATAAAGAAAAAGAGATATACGCAGGTTCCCCTTGATAAAGTCGCGTATACACGCGGGTTAGCTGACCAAATGATGCGTATACGTATACACGCACTTTCATGCAAGGAAAGGCGCGTACATTTGATTGTGGTATGTGGTATTTGGACCATGGTATTGTGATCCATGGTATTGGTCCAAAGTATCTTGTCCGACGTGTTGACCCCAGGTATTTAGTCCAAGGTATTGGTTTGAAGTGGATTTGGACCATGATATTGAGTAAGGCCTAAGACTATAAAAGGAGGAGAAGATCATTAGGCAAAGGCACGACGTAAGTCTCGAATATCTGATGAAGTATGAGATCCAGTATGCATGTTATGGGTTCATGATGCCTTGCTTGATTTGAGCTAAGGAGGAATCTCAGCGGTTGATGGAGAACAAGATCTAAGGATAGATCGGGATCTAATGGCTTGGAATGAATCATCTCTATACGGTTTGATCATGTTTATTCTAGATCTGTATACTGACGCATGTAATGTTTTGTAAATATTATGATCTAGGTATAACTCAAGTTTGGAATAGCTGAAAATCATGAATGAATATTTACAAATTTATACGCTGGTTGACTATGATAAAAGCGCATAGATACGCAGGTTAGATACATCTAAGTAGCATATACCATATGAGCTATGATGTTTGAAGTTACAGGCGATTCTGGTTGTTGATGCAAAGTCTGAGTTCTGGTGACTGTTTACTGGTGTCAGTGTTATGCATACTCAGAGTGATTGATTATGTTTATCTTCAGTGTTGATGGATGAGATCTAATAATGGATCAGGATCATAATGACTTATCTTTATGTGATCTGATGACACACGTATTATCCTTGTATATGTAATGATCTGGGTATGTCTGAAGTCAGGAAGTGCAGCAAAGTTATAAGTAAGTAATTGATCACATATACGCTGGTTCGCCTTGGTGAAGTTGCGTATACACACTGGTTCGACACTTCCAAGTAGCGTATGCACTCTGATGCATGATTTTTGATGATACAGTTGGTTATGAATATTGTTTCAGAGTTCTGTGTTCTGTTCTGTGTTCTGGTGATTGCATTTTGTTAACAGGGTTTCAGTGATTTAGTATTGGGTGATTCAGAGATTGATGATGCAAGTGGTGATTGATTTTGCTCTTCAATGATATTCATGGGTCCAGTATGAAAATTGGATGAAATGTGGCCTTCAGATTATGATGTTGTGTTCCATGAGTATCCAGTGTGAAAATTTATGAAACGTGGTACCCGGAGGAAGAAAGAGAAGGTTGTAGCCTTTTGTAGGTCAGCACCTACATACTAGTACATCAGCTAGTACAAGAGATGAGGGGGTAGTAGCTCCCTTCCAGGAGAAGATGGAGAACAAGAGAAGACTGTAGCCTTCTGTAGGTCGGCACCTACATACTAGTACATCAACTAGTACAAGAGCTGAGGGGGTAGTAGCTCCCTTCCAAGAGAAGCTGGAGAAGGAGAGAAGGTTGTAGCCTTCTACAAGTAGAAGCCTGCATACTGGTATAAGACTGCTCCAGTACATAAATATTGTAAAAAGAAGTTTCTTATTAAAAGAAGATAGAGACGAATTGCAACAGGTGGTTTTCACCCGCATTGGGTTTCCACCTTACATCTTGGTGTTCATGTGTGCTTCTTATGTGTGATGATATGTTCTGTTTTACTGCACCTATTTACTGTTAATGAAGATCTGATGCACTGATTAAAGATCAACATATAAAGGATTAACTGAATCATAAGTTTACTGGATATACGCTAGTTGCATTAAACACAGATGCGTGTACACGCGGGTTCCCTTAAATGAAGTAGCGTATATAAATCTAAGTGTGGAAATGAAAAAGTTAGTGATTTGATAATACTGATTCACCCCCCCCTCTCAGTATTATTTCCAACAATTGGTATCAGAACAGGTCCTTTGGTAGAAGCTTGATCGCTTGAAGGAGATTCGTAGAATAATGGGAAAGAAGCTAAAGAAGAAAGTACCTAAGAAGAAGAAGACATCTCAGAAGAACTATGATAGTGGGAGAATCGATTGGGGAATATGTGGAAGCAACACTTCAGATTCAGAATCACCTCAGAATGAAGATGAACAAGCAAAAGAACTATCAAGTATGAATTTGTTATCCTCTAGTGATACATTTCTCTATCCATTTGAAGATGATGAAAGTGATAGCAAAACAACTCAATTTGCTCTTATGGGTGAGAAAGAAATATATCAAATAGAGGCAAAATTTAAAAGGCTTACAGACAAAATTAGAGATCAACAAGATCTATTGCACAAAAGGGAATGTGTCTCCAAAGAAGAAGTTACCAAACTAAAAGCTCAACTAGAGGAAGGAAACAAAGTAAGAAATTTATTCAAGGAAAAGGAATATCAATGTCAAACATTGCAGGATGAAGTGACATCATTAAGAAATGAAGTAAATGAAAGGAGCACAACAATCAAGAAACTCAGAGAAAGATCCAGTTACTGTGAATGTCTTGAAGCTACGATCCTCTCGCTAAAAGAAGATCTTGAAGAATCGAATAAGAAGAATAAATAACTACTCCAAGCTCTTGAAAAACAAGAAAATGGAGTTCTTGAATTAAGACATCAGTTGGAAGAAGGAAGAAAAGTTGAAGAAAACATGAAGAAGCAGTATCGTGGAAAGGAAGAGCAACATCAGGTTGAGGTAAATATTCTAAAAGATAACTTATAAGAAAAGGATAAGCTCTTACGATTTCAAGATAGTACTAAGATCTTGGATGATATTCTTAGTAGTCAAAAGTCTCCTGCTATCAAAACTGGTCTTGGTTTTCATAAATCTGTTGAAGGTGAATCTAGTTCACAAAATAAGACAAGGAACTCTAATGCACAATCTGAAATGCTCAACAAGGAGATGAGAGGTCAATCCCATCAACAACCAAGGAAAGAAGTTCTTCAAAGAAAATCTCTTACTCCTCCGATGAATAATGTTGAATGTTATGTATGTCATAATCTTGGACATGTTGTAGCCAGATGTAGAAGTAGAATGGTTCAAGACCATCACACAGAAAGATCATCACGTTCCAGGTACTTTAAGGGATATTGTTTTTATTGCAATATGTTTGGTCACAAAGTTGTTGATTGCTATAGAAGGAATATGAAACATGTAAGATGTTATACATGTAACAAGCTTGGACATATAGCAAAGGAATGCAGGAACAAAGTGTGGGCACCATACCAAAAGGAGAAAACATCATCACACTTGAAGATATGGAAGAAGAAGGAAGTATAGTCAAAAGATGTGTTACAGTACAATATACAGACATAACAGACTCAAAGGGAGTTGAAAGTGTAAAACTTCAGTGTCCTAAATCTCATACGCAAGTTTCATAAAGGGAAGTCGCGTATATATGCGAGTTAGTTACTGCACAGTCGCGTATATGTTAGTTTGAGGAAAAGCAGTGGGACAGGCTCAGGAAAAAGGGTCTGATATGATTCAGTCCATTATTTGCTCTGTTTGATAATGGTTACAATTTGCTGATGATGTGTGGAAATGTCTTGATACTTGTAAGATGTTTAAAAGTGTTTTGATCCTAAATTAATGATGATGATGCCTTGATACTTCTTGCTAATATATGCATGATCAGATTTGACAGTAAGAAAGATGGCACAGGTTTAGGGGGAGCATATGCTTTTAATAATGCATTGTTGGCATTATGGTTAGTAGTCCTTGGTGATGATGCTTATATGGCTAAATGATACATCTTGCTATGATATGGTTATGAGTTGTCCATGACAAAATCTCATATGATTCTTGGGGTTACATAGTTGGTGTTTAGATTAGATTTGTGGTTGATTCTCTGATGATGCATATATGGTGCCTACATGGTGATAAGGAGAAGTACAAAGCTTGAATACACAACTTCATTATGAGTCACTCATATGCTGTTGTCAACATATAATATAGTTATGATGCAGGATTCCTATAGTTCTTGGTGCTCATATGGATGAGGATTGTTGTTGTTAATGATATCAAAAGTCTTGACAAAAGATCTTGATACATAGTGCTATATACAGTATGCTAGATACAAGGATGATTACTCAAAGTTGCATTGTTAGAGACCTGATGATGATGAAGTTCTTACCTATATGATGATAGGTTGATACTTACATATGTTGATTGATGCAGATGAGGGATGTTCCCGAGTGATGATACTGTTGGAAATACTGAGAGGGGGGGTGAATCAATATTTCTTACTATTTTTTAATTGTTCTAGTGATTTCCAAAACCTTATATAGATATATATATGTATACACAGAACACAAAAATCAACAGCTGGAATTAATGCTTTTATTAAAACTCAAGACAGTGCAATGAAATAAATACAATATACATATATATCTGACTGTGAATAGTTGCCAAGCTCCAACTTAGACTTCAATGAGGCTCCAACCTCCAGAGCACCAATTCTGTTTAGCAGTGGTTTTGTACTTAGGAGCACCTACCCCTAATGACTTTAGTCCTGTTTAGTTATGAGGCTCCAACCTCTTGGGCTCCAACCCAACTTTGGTATACACTTGTATGCTGCTGCACCCTATTCAGCTGAGGTTCTCTCACTCCTACTCTCCTACCTCTGCTGCTACTGCTGCCTCTACAACCTCCGCTGCTTCTACTGCCTCTTTTTGCCTCTGTTCCTTTCACTATCTCACACTCATGTTTTTTCCATCACAACAACAGCACCTCAAGTTCTCTGTTTTTACTGTTTTTTTTTATGCATTCCATGCCTCTGTCCATTCATTTCCTCCTTCTCGCTGGCTCTTTGGCTTCCTCCTTGCCTGCTTCAGCTTCCTCACTGTTGGCTTGTTTTTCGTTGTAGCTTCCTCTAGAGACAACATTTTTTTTTACGGACAGCCATGTCCAATCGCAGTTAGTATGCCATGAATCAGCCTGTTTACCTGACATTCAACCTTCTAAAAAATCACTGGAAATAGCCATCATAAGCCTTTCGGCTTAAAAACACCTAGCGTAAGCCAAATATTTAATTACACAGGAAATATGAGAAAAACCAGTCAAAAGACTAAGGGGCGAACTTCAAGCAATATTAAACCCGCATTGAAACTGTATTGGGTCCATGCTTAAATTGCAACCGGCAATCGTGGCTTCCAGGGGTCCTTTATACATCAACCCCATGACATCGCCAATGGCCGATGGGCCGATCCTCCACTACTCTGATGAACTGGATGCGATGTTATATTAAGCCATGTTATAATGTCGCATTGGGTACGCAACGTTCATCGCAATCGGTGCTTGGGTGTGGCAAGGCTTCATAACATGCGATTGTGACGGATGCGATAATATATTAAACCATGTTGCAATCGTGTATTCAGGTCCGCATGCATATCACTATCATAGTTTCAACGTGACAAGGCTAAAACACTGTGATACGTAGCTCCCGATATGACGGACGCGATAAATCATAAATCGGCGATATAATAGGACCATCGGGTCCGCAACTGTATATCGTAATCAGAGGTTTTGGGGGTGACAGCCCTTTGAGACTAGCGACATAGCGGATGTGATATTACATTCAACCATAACTCACTACCGCATCAGTTCCACGTACATGATCGCAATCGGAGGTTTCAGTGGTGGCACATAGCTGAACCGCCAATTAGCGATGTCGCCGATATACATATATATATGCCGATTTATATATAAACTTCTCCGCCGATAGTGTGGAATGCACATATGTATGGTTTTTGCCGTCGATGGTGTATATAGCCCATATACACGTCTTTCCGCCTCTGTTTGCGTTAAATGCATGCAAATATATATATATATATATATATATATATATATATATATATATATATATATATATATATATATATATATATATATATATATATATATATATGGGTTTTTCCTCTAATAGCTCCTCTTATTTGGCATATATATATGTTATATATATATGGCTCCTCCGTTTTCTCCTCTTGCGTGGCTCCTCTGGCTTGGTCTGCTCCTCTTGGCTCCATGTGCTCCTCTTCTTTGGCTCTATCTGCTCCTCTTGTCTCCATCTGCTCCTCTGGTGGCTCTGTTCTACTTGCTCTGTTTCCTTCCTTGAATATTTCCATATTGACATCAATGACAATCTGTCTCCAACAATCTCCCCCTTTGTTATTGATGGCAATATTCTCCTGCTCTCCCCCTTTGACATCAATGGCAAAGGAATGCATACGGACTCCCCCTGTCAAACTACTCCCCTTGTCCCACTGCATCTTTATGAATGAACTTGAATGATGATAAAGAAATAATCCCCATCTTTTGACGCAGATGCTCGAATGCTTCTCGAGGAAGAGGTTTTGTGAAAATATCAGCTATCTGCTCCTTTGTACTGATATACTCTAGGACAATGTTTTGTTCAACTACTTGCTCACGGAGGAAATGATACTTGATTGGTATGTGCTTGGTTCTTGAGTGCATCACTGGATTTTTGCTGAGACTGATAGCACTTGTGTTGTCACAATAAACGGTAATTGGTGGATCTGTACATATGTCGAGATCTTTTAGAGCTTCATTCATCCACAACATCTGAGAACAACAGTCTGCTGCAACAATATACTTGGCTTCTGTTGTGGATAATGATATGGATGACTGTTTTTTGCTAAGACAGGATACCAAACAGTCTCCTAGGAAGAATGCATTTCCACTAGTACTTTTCTGGTCATCTATACTTCCAGCCCAATCAGCATCGATGTATGCAGTTACAATCAGTGTTGAGTTCTTTGGGTACCAAAGACTGAAATCAGAAGTTCCCTTCAGATATATGAGGATTCTTTTTACAACTAATAAATGGGATTGTTTGAGAGAAGATTGAAATATTCCCACCATCCCTACTGCTTGCATTATGTATGGTCGTGTAGCTGTTAAGTATAGAAGGGCTCCAATCGTTGACCTGTAATGAGTTGCATCTACTAGAGGGGAGTCATCATCTTTGCTCAGTTTGCAGTTTGTGGTCATAGGTGTGCTCATGGGTGCACTGTCCTCCATTCCATATTTTTTGAGCATGTCTTTTAGATATTTGATTTGAGATATATACAATCCTGCTCTGGTATGAGATATTTGAAGTCCAAGGAAGTGGGACAGATCTCCTATCATTGACATCTCAAACTCTTTTGACATGTTTTGAGAAAATTCATGGCTCATTTCATCATTATTACTAGTGAAAATCAGATCATCGACATAAACAAGAGCAGCCAGTAACTTACCTTGATCTGTCTTTATGTATAGATTACTTCCAGCTACTCCCTTTTTGAAGCCTTGTTGTTGTAGGTAGTGATCCAATCTTGCATACCAAGCTCTAGGAGCTTGTTTCAATCCATATAAATCCTTTTCCAACTTACAGACTAGGTCCTTTCCTGTTGTTAGATCAAAAGCTTCTGGCTGCTCCATATAGACTTCCTCTTTGAGTTCCCCATTTAGAAATGTTGATTTCACATCCATTTGATAGATTTTGAATCCTTCTGAGCAAGAAAATGCTAAGAACAACCTGATAGCTTCCACATGGGCCACTAGTGCAAATGTCTCTTCAAAGTCAATTCCTTCAATTTTTGAATAGCCTTTGCAGACAAGTCTTGCTTTGTTCCTGATAACCTGTCCTTCCTCATTCATTTTATTTTTGAACACCCATTTGCTTCCTATTATGTTTATGTCCTTTGGACAAGGTACCAGCTCCCATGTCTTGTTCTTCTCAATTTGGGACATTTCTTCTTCCATGGCTTTTACCCAATGAGGGTCCTTACTTGCTTCTACAAATGTTTCTGGTTCTATCATAGATAGGAGGGCAATGAATTTTCTCTTGGGTGTGATTGTTATCCTTCTTCGGGTCTGCACACCTTCATCTTTATCTCCAATGATCCGTTCTTCTGGATGATATCTTTCGACATACTTCATCTTTGAAGGGGTATGAGGTGGTTCTCTTTTTTCTTCTTCTTCTTCCTCATCTATCTCTTCTTCTGTAGGTTCTTCTTCTTCAATGAGAAAGTCATCTTCATGTTCTTCAATTTCCTTTACAGGAAGTTCCACTATTTTCTTCAGTCGATAATTGTAGCACTTGTAAGCCTTGCGCCGTGTAGAGTATCCAAGAAATATCCCTTCATCAACCGGAGAATCAAACTTTCCAGGTGAGCCATCATTTATTTTTATGAAGCACTTGCTTCCAAAGATCTTGAAGTACTTCACCGAAGCAGGTCTTCCTTTCCATAGCTCATAAAGAGTTTTATCACAATTTGGTATTAATTGAGTTCAATTCAGTGTATAGACAGTTGTCCCTACTGATCCTCTCCAGAATCTAGGCTGTAAGTTTGCTGCTAATAGCATAGTTCTTTCCATTTCTTGGACTGTTCGGTTTCGTCTTTCAACTACCCCATTTTGCTGAGGTGTTCTACCAGTCGAGAATTCCCTTTTAATTCCATGAATATTGCAGAACTCACTAAACTCGTTTGATGTGAATTTTCCTCCTCTGTCTGTTATGAGGCACATAATTTTTGAATCTTTTTCATTTTCTACAAGGGATTTTAGATTCTTAAAACACTCAAAAGTTTCAGATTTATACTTTATGAAATATATCCACATCATTCTAGTATAATCATCAACAAATAACACAAAGTACCTTTCTCCTTGGAGTGCTTGATTTCTAGTTGGCCCACACACATCAGCATGGATGATCTCCAAGGGCTTCGATGTAGAGAGCTCCTTTGTCTTGTGGCTGATTTTGGTCTTCTTTCCATGTTGACATGGACCACACACTGCTTGATTTCGTTTGAACAGCCTTGGGATGTCTCGTACAGCTTTGATCTTGCTAATATTGATCAGATTTTCAAAGCTTGTATGTCCAAGTCGCTTGTGCCATAGCCAACTCTCATCTGTCTGACTCAAGTAGCATTTATTTTCTTGAATCTTGTTCAGAATGTAAATGTTGTCTGATGTTCTCACCCCTTTTGCCGCAAGTTTCCCTAAGGGATAGTTCCTTATTTCACAGTCTTTGGTGCTGAAGACAACCTTATGTCCTTGATCACAGATTTGGCTAACACTCAGGAGGTTGTGTTTGAGTCCGTCAACTAGTAGAGCATCTTGAGCTTTTCCTTTTCCATTGATCAGAGTAACTGTTCCTTTTCCTGCAATTCTGACAGATCCACTTCCAAAGGACACATTCCCTTCCTTTTTGCTCAGTGAGACTAACTTCCTTCTGTCTCCTATCATGTGTCTGGAGCACCCACTATCTATAAACCATTGGTTTCCATTATTTTGAGCATATAGAGCAAGGCCGCATTTGTCCATGCTGGATTTCTTACTACTCGTCTTCCTTCCTTTGAGAGGGTAGTCTTGTTCATAGTGTCCATTATTATAGCAGAAAGAGCAAATCAGATCAAATTTGGTCAAGGGATCAAATGAATTGAAGGTTTTGATTTGTCCCTGCCTTTTGGGGGCATATGAGTTGATTGTTCAGTCCTTTAGTTTTGTCCTTTCACTTCTGCGAGCCATACAATGTCTGGCTTGATGACTGAAGTTCTTATAGTGAAAGCAGTGTCCAAGAAAGATGGTTTTGTACTTGTTGAAGCAACCACTGTTTGAGTTGATTTCCTTCCTGGGAATTCCCCCTCCCTCGTTCTTTGGATTTGCGATGGGCCCTTGGTGGAGTACAGGTTTGTATTTGCTGTAGTGTCCATGATTCGACTCCACATTCTTCTTTGAGTAATTCTCTTTTCATTATTGGGATCTGGGAAGCACTTTTGATAACATACTTTTTCATCTTTTGGATTGGTGGAAAGTGCATCGGCATAGATTTCGTACTATTCTTAGTGCTTGAGGATTCTCCTTTGAAACCTATTCCAGACTTGTCATGTTGAGGTTTTTGATTTTTCAGAATACTCTCAAGTATTTGAGAGCTTTTACAACCCTTTTTAATTTGCTCCAACTCCTTTCTCAGAGACACTATTTCGGCCTCACGTTCTTCACAGGTCTCTTCTTTTTCTTTAATCTTTGCTTCCAAGAGATCTTCTCTCCTTCTTATTTCTTTGTTCTCCACTTTGAGAGAAATAATCTTGTTCCGTAGTTTCTCATTTTCTTCAATGGCGCTTATTAATAGTTCATCTACATTTCCTTCCAGCCCTCAGTCATCATCATCTGCGAGTGCCATGAATAATGCTTCTTGGCTTTCATCATGATCACTTTCCTCATCTGATTTCTTTTTGATAGCCATAAACTCATCCTCATCAGACTCATCTTGCTTGGAGAAGCTGAAGAAGTTTTTCTTATTGAACCCTTTCTTTTTATGTGCCATTCTTTTAGAATTTCCTTCATCATCACTATCATGTTTATGAGGACATTTTGCTGCATAATGACCTATTTTACCACATTTAAAATAGATAAGGGGATACTTGCCTTTAATCTTAGATCCTCTCTTCAGCTTTCGTACAAATTGAGCCAATTCGGATTCCACATCTGACTCATTACTACAATCATTCCTTTCTTTCCCCTTCTTTGACTTTGAGGCCTTGAATGTTGCATATTTGGATCTTGGGCCACCTTTCCTCATTTCGTAGGCAGTGAGAATTCCATGAAGTTCATCCATTTTGAGAGTATCTAGATCCTTTGCTTCTTCTATAGCGCTTATCTTGGAGTCAAATCTGTCTGGAAGAGACCTTAATACCTTTTGAACAATGGTACCTTCTTCAAATTTTTCGTCCAATCCTTTTAGGGAATTTACCACTTCAGCTACTCGGAGGAGGTATGCTGCAATATCTTCTTCATCTTCCATCCTCAAACTTTCAAATTGTCTTCTGTGAGTTTGAAGCTTTTCCTTTTTTACTTTTGAGTCTCCATCGTACAAGCTAACTAGCTTCTCCCACATTTCTTTGGCAGATGTACAGTGCATGATTTTTGTAAACTCAGAATCAGTGATTCCACTAGTGATGGAGTTCATGGCCTTTGCATTTGCGATGTAGGCTTTCCTCTCGTCTTGGTCTGTTGGAAGAGTGGTAGTCATTTTGTATTCATTTTGAACAAAATGCCAGACTTCAGGTCCAAGGGACATTAAGTAGTAGGTCATTATTTTCTTCCAGAAACCAAAGTTAGTTCCATCGAACAAAGGAGGTCTTCCTGATGCTTCGTGATTTCTCATCATGGCTGCGGATCCTTCTTCAAGCTGTTAGGCTAGTATGAAGAAACTTGGCTCTGATACCAATTGTTGGAAATACTGAGAGGGGGGGGTGAATCAGTATTTCTTACAATCTTTTAATTTTTCTAGTGATTGCCAAAACCTTATATACATATATATATATATATATGTGTGTGTGTGTGTGTGTGTGTGTGTGTGTGTGTGTGTGTGTGTATACACAGAACACAAAAATCAACAGCTGGAATTAATGCTTTTATTAAAACTCAAGATAGTGCAATGAAATAAATACAATATATATATATATATATATATATATATATATATATATATATATATATCTGACTGTGAATAGTTTCCAAGCTCCAACTTGGACTTCAGTGAGGCTCCAACCTCCAAAGCACCAACTCTGTTTAGCAGTGGTTCTGTACTTAGGAGCACCTACCCCTAATGACTTTAGTCCTGTTCAGTTCTGAGGCTCCAACCCAACTTTGGTATACACTAGTATGCTGCTGCACTCTATTCAGCTGAGGTTCTCTCACTCCTACTCTCCTACCTCTGCTACTACTGCTGCCTCTACAGCCTCCGCTGATTCTGCTACCTCTTTTTGCCTCTGCTGCTTTCACTATCTCACACTCAGGTTTTTTCCATCACAACAATAGCACCTCAAGTTCTCTATTTTTACTGTTTTTTTTATGCATTCCATGCCTTTGTCCATTCATTTCCTCCTTCTCGCTGGCTCTTTGGCTTCCTCCTCCCCTGCTTCAGCTTCCTCACTATTGGCTTCTTTGTCATTGTAGCTTCCTCTAGAGACAACTTTTTTTTTTAACGGACAACCATGTCCAATCACAGTTAGTATGCCATGAATTAGCCTGTTTACCTGACATTTAGCCTTCTAAAAAACCACCGGAAACAACCATCATAAGCCTTTCAGCTTAAAAACACCTAGCATAAGCCAAATATTTAATTACATAGGAAATATGAGAAAAACCAGTCAAAAAGACTAAGGGGCGGACTTCAAGCAATATTAAACCCGCATTGAAATTGTATCAGGTCCATGCTTAAATCACAATCGGCAATCGCGGCTTCCAGGGGTCCTTTATACATCAACCCCATGACATCACCGATGGCCGATGGGCCGATCCTCCACTGCTCCGATGAACCGGATGCGATGTTATATTAAGCCATGTTATAATGTCGCATCGAGTCCGCAACATTCATCGCAATCGGCGCTTGGGTGTGGCAAGGCTTCATAACATGTGATTGTGACGGATGTGATAATATATTAAACCATGTTGCAATCATGTAGTTGGGTCCGCATGCATATCGCTATCGCAGTTTCAACGTGACAAGGCTTAAACACTGCGATACATAGCTCTCAATATGAGGGATGCGATAAATCATAAGGGGGCGATATAATAGGACCATCAGGTCTGCAACTGTATATCGAAATCGGAGGTTTCGGGGGTGACAACCCTTTGAGACTAGCGACATAGCGGATGCGATATTACATTCAACCATAACTCACTGCCGCATCGGGTCCACGTACATGATCGCAATCGGAGGTTTCAGTGGTGGCACATAACTGAACCGTCGATTAGCAATGTCGCCGATATACATATATATATGCCGATTTATATATAAACTTCTCCGCAGATAGTGTGGAATGCACATATGTATGGTTTTTGCCGCCGATGGTGTATACAACCCATATACACGTCTTTCTGCCTCTGTTTGCGTTAAATGCATGCAAATATATATATATATATATATATATATATATATATATATATATATATATATATATATATATAGATATATATATGGGTTTTGCCTCCAATAGCTCCTCTTCTTTGGCATATATATATGTTATATATATATGGCTCCTCCGTTTTCTCCTCTTGCGTGACTCCTCTGGCTTGGTCTACTCCTCTTGGCTCCTCTTGGCTTCATGTGCTCCTCTTCTTTGGCTCTATCTGCTCCTCTCGTCTCCATCTTCTACTTTGGTGGCTCTGTTCTGCTTGCTCTGTTTCCTTCCTTGAATATTTCCATATTGACATCAATGAAAATCTGTGTCCAACAGATACATGGATAGTATATAAGATCATGCAGATCTTGATGATGATGAGATGACTATGGTGTTCTTCACATATGATATAATGTGAATGATTTTGTATGTCATATGTAGAATTCTTTCATGGAAGGCTATGATAATGTTCAAAAGGATGAGTTGATATCTATATGCAGACATACCTTGTTACAGGTTGATGAATTCTACACTAATGGACATATACAGGTTGCTGATCTAGATGTTGTTGATAGAATGGAGCAGATCATACAGTGTGTATGATAGTTGCTAATGACTATCATGGTCTTGTTTAGATATTTGGTCTCTGTTATAAATGTCATATATATCATTCAATGTAAAGGTCATATCAAGACTCATGATGTAATAGTTTGTCTCTGTCTATTATAGTCATTTGATGAATCCCTTTTGGTCATATGATGTGATTTGTACCCCCACTATGCATGGGAAGGATGATGTAATATTTTAGTCATGTATAAAATTTTGGCGTATCTCCACTTGGTTGAGAGGATGAGTCAATCTTGGCATATCTCCACTTGGTTGGGAGATGCATGTATGTATGAGTCTTTGGTGATAGTAAGGTAATTTATGATGTATAGAGTCATGTTCTTCTTGTAGAACATCTTCTTGCATACCTTTCTTACATTCAAAGGGAGAATTAACAGCACATTTCAACAGAGCAAAGATTTCAGCATGTACTCAGAGGGAGCATGGACGGATTGGTACATCTTGGCATATACAAAGGGGGAGTTCAATCAAAGATTTCAGCAGGTACTCAGGGGAACTATGGACAGCGGAATGTATATCAAGGAAGAAAATATCTTGGTCCACCCTTTGCCCTTGATGTCAAAGGGGGAGAGTGACTTGGTATGGTTGTTGCCATCAAGTCCAAAGGGGGAGATTGTTGGCATTATGAATCATGTGTTGTACTTGACGGCAACCCACTTGTAGCAGAATAACTCACTTATATATAACTAGATGAATCTACAAAAGAGATATCAGATGTGACAGAATACATGGGATGCAGGACAACTCAAACGAATTAGTTCAGATGTAATTTTGAATGACAACTCATTAAGATGACAGTTCTCAGTAGGGAAAGTTAGCTTTGCCATCAAGTCCAAAGGGGGAGATTGTTGGCATTATGATACAAGTGTTGTCCTTGATGACAGATCTCAGTTTAGTCTCACAGAATAAAGAAAAAGAGATATACGCAGGTTCCCATTGATAAAGTCACATATACACGCTGGTTAGTCGACCAAACAATGCGTATACGTATACGCGCACTTTCATGCAAGGAAAGGTGCGTACATTTGATTTTGGTCCGTGGTATTTGGACCATGGTATTGTGATCCATGGTATTGGTCCAAGGTATCTTGTCCGACGTGTTGACCCCAAGTATTTGGTCCAAGGTAATGGTTCTAAGTGGTTTTGGACCATGGTATTGAGTAAGGCCTAAGACTATAAAAGGAGGAGAAGATCATTAGGCAAAGGCACAAAGTAAGTCTCGAATATCTGATGAAGTATGAGATCCAGTATGCAAGTTATGGGTTCATGATGCATTGCTTGATCTGAGCTAAGGAGGAATCTCAGCGGTTGATGGAGAAAAAGATCTAAGGATAGATCAGGATCTAATGGCTTGGAATGGATCATCTCTATATTGTTTGATCATGTTTATTCTAGATCTGTATACTGACGCATGTAATGTTTTGTAAATATTATGATTTGGGTATAACTCAAGTTTGGAATAGCTGCAAATCATGAATGAATATTTATAGATGTATACGCTGGTTGACTATGATAAAAGCGCATACATATGCAGGTTAGATACATCTAAATAGCGTATACCATATGAGTTATGATGTTTGAAGTTACAGGCGATTATGGTTGTTGATGCAAAGTCTGAGTTCTGGTGACTGTTTACTAGTGTCATTATTCTGCATATTCAGAGTGATTGATTGTGTTTAGCTTCAGTGTTGATGGATGAGATCTAATAATGGATCAGGATCATAATGACTTATCTTTATGTTATCTGATGGACTAGATCTGGTGGCTAACACACGTATTATCCTTGTATATGTAATTATTTGGGTATGTCTGAAGTCAGGAAGTGCAACGAAGTTATAAGTAAGTAATTGATGACATATACACTAGTTCGCTTTGGTGAAGTTGCGTGTACATGCTGGTTCGGCACTTCCAAGTAGCGTATGTACTCTGATGCGTGATTTTTGATGATACAGTTGGTTTTGAATACTGTTGCAGAGTTCTCTGTTCTACTCTGTGTTCTGGTGACTGCATTTTATTGATAGGGTTTCAGTGATTCAGTATTGGGTGATTCAGAGATTGATGATGCAAGTGGTGATTGATTTTGTTCTTCAATGATATTGATGGGTCCAGTATGAAAATTGGATGAAACATGGCCTTCGGATTATGATGTTGTGTTCCATGAGTATCTAGTCTAAAAATTTATGAAACGTGGTACCTGGAAGAAGAAAGAGAAGGTTGTAGCCTTTTGTAGGTCAACACCTACGTACTAGTACATCATCTAGTACAAGAGTTGAGGGGGTAGTAGCTCCCTTCCAAGAGAAGCTGGAGAACGAGAGAAGACTGTAGCCTTCTGTAGGTCGGCACCTATGTACTAGTACATCAGGTAGTACAAGAGATGTGGGGGTAGTAGCTCCCTTCCAGAAGAATCTAGAGAATGAGAGAAGGTTGTAGCTTTCTGCAGGTAGAAGCATGCCTACTAGTATAAGACTGCTCCAGTACAAAAATATTGTAAAAAGTAGTTTCTTATTAAAATAAGATAGAGACAAATTGCAGTAGGTGGTTTTCACCCACATTGGGTTTCCACCTTACATCTTGGTGTTCATGTGTGCTTCTTATGTGTGATGATCTGTTCTGTTTTACTGCACCTGTTTACTGTTAATGAAGATCTAATGCACTGATTAAAGATCAACATATAATGGATTAGTTGAATCATAATTTTACTGGATATACGCTAGTTGCATTAAACACAGATGCGTGTACACGCGGTTTCCTTTAACTGAGGTAGCGTATATAAATCAAAGTATGGAAATGTAAAAGATAGTGATTTGATAATACTGATTCACCCCCCCCCCCCCCTCTCAGTATTATTTCCAACAGTTTCTGTGAAAAAGGAGGAGGTACAATCAAGTCGAAGATTGGAGAGTTGTGGTCTTTAACAGAAGATGAGAAATTGCAGCAGCCTAGAGCAAGGAGTGCTCAATTGGTTCCAGAGGAGAGAACCAGAGAGATGCCAAAAGGCTAATCTCGAGGAGAGAAGCTTGGTGAGGTATCGTGTAGCAGAGAAGACTGTTACTACAGAGGTTTTGTTGTAGCTCACAAAAAGATCATGAAGGCAGTTCCACTGAGGAAGTGGGTAGAATTGCTATGGGATGAAGGAGAAGCATATGACCAAGAGGTCATAAATTTTTGTGCCTCAGGAGTCTAATGCAGGAGCATCTGACCACCTTTAAACAAAATTCAAATTTTGAGCTATGGAGGAGGAGACATGAACAATCACGTAAACCGAGAGAAAATTTCTGTTAAAAACGAGCTAATTTGATGGAATTGATGAGTCTCGAGAAGACTTAATTTAATGTAATTATCTGCCATGTATGTGTGTTGAAAGATTTGGGGATTGTTTGAATGATTTTAGGAGAAGATCATGGATCTAGAATGACCCATGATTCTATAGTCATTTCTATATATTATGAACCTACATGTTCTGATAGATAGAGCATAGATAGAGAGATAGGATACAATGTAGTCGAAGGAGAATTTGTCCCTAAGGCTTAAATGCCTTAATCTGTAATCGAATTACATATACAATAGCAATATACGTGTTATGTGGATTTTCGTGTATATGTGTATGTTTGACCCATAGTTCAGATGTAGGTGTTGGAAGAGTTAAATTTCGTGTGACAGGTTATTAATCGACCATCGATCACTATAAGGATCGATGGCGATCCAACGATAAAAGGAGTTAACTATTGTATGAATGTAGTGAGTTTGTAGACAGAGTATGGCAGAGCTGAGTTGTGTTATAACGTAAATTCCATCATAAGCAGTCAAGCGCAGAGGGAGCCATCGGATCATTTAGATCGATGGATGTTAATGGTGGATGAAGAATGGCAGAGGAATATATTTGGATCGTCAGATCGACAAATCTATTAGATCTATGGTCATTAATCAACTGCGGAGGTTAAGGCTGTTTTAATCTGTGTGCTAGTTGAAGTCCTGCAAACCGTAGATTAATGGCCTCTTATATCCATAGGATATCAGGTCATAAAGTGATAAAACTTTAATTCCTAAATCGGACCCGAACATTTATAGATTAAGGATTTATAATCCTTATCGGCTCTGTAAGGGCAGGAAAACGTCATGCAAGTGACTCATCCGATATCAATGTTGACCATTGGATCAAGTGTGCCTTGATCAAACGGTGGAGGATCATCGATTAGTTTCGGTGATCGGGTGAATCATCAACCATCAGATTGGAAGGTGAGATCAATGGCAGAGATTGAAGCCGATAAGGCTTGGCCTGAGCGAACCCGAGAAGTTATGGATGCGAGTTTATTTTATTTGGGGTTTGGTCTTGTGAATTCGAAGTGGGACTGGCATTCGTTGTCAAGTTTCATTGTATTCTGTTGTTTGGTGATTGGTCGGGATTTTGTTAAATCCACCAATGTAAAGGCTTCCGATGTAAGTGTGGGCCATAACTCACAGGTTCACGTAAGGATTAATGATAATGAAAGGGAAATTGCCTCACCGCAGTTATCCTTTTCATCAAATGTACCACAAACAAATTGTATAGAACTCAGCCTCCTCCGTTTACTATAGCAAGGGCAACTGAAATGAATCTCTTCCTTCTAATTTCGGCCTTGTATTCCTTCTCTTTCTTTGCTTAGAATAGAGATATGTGTGATAATCCAAAGTGTGTCCTTGGAGGAGGACAAATAGGCTACTTATAGCCTTTAGGTGATGCAAATGGGTGTCTCTCTGGGCAAGCTGACATGATAGCTTGGAGGGCCGACATGGTCACTTGTGGAGGCAAAACTATAAATTGAAAAATTCAAATTTTATTTTGCAAAGGTCATGAAGAACATGTCTTTCATAATATTTATTTTGAACATAAAAGTCAATAAATATTTTCTTTTACAAATATAATGTATATTTCATCATTATATGTACAAATGAATATTATGAAGACCGAACATAGCTACAAAAATTCAACATTCAGGATCTTATCTAGACATTTCCAGGAGAGAATTAAAGCATATTGTGACAAGGTTTCTGAGCCCTAATCCGAAATTGACATTTGCAAAGCCATTTTGTTTGGTGAATTACCAATTATGTGTTGAATTTGAAGGCTAACAAGTTTTGAGGTCAACCTTCTAAAGCATCTTATAAAGGGCATTTAATCTAAGGGTACATCTAGAAGCAAATCTCTAAGGCACATTGTTTCCTTTGTTGAAGATTCTTTTGGCCATAATTTAACTGATCCACGACACCCCTTCGGTGGCAACTTTTGAGTGATTTGTCACATGACATGTTTTGAAGCCTTTCATTGACATATCTAAATCAAGAAGTAAACCTGTAACATTCATTCATAGTAAATCAAAGGCCAAATTTGAAATAGTTTCAAGGGAAGGGAGAAGTTATGGTTAAGGAGCAGTTGTAGCAGAGGGTTGATGTACTGTTGAACAACAAGAGTATCTTGTGATGGTATTACTATTAAAATTGGCAACTAGGGCCAAACTCCATGTGGGTCATCTTATTTATGGCAGCTGATATTTTTCTTGGACCCCTCTCATCGAGAGGTGTAGGATTGATCTAAAGATCATCTGATTTCGATAAGTATTCATGGAGTTATGAATTTATTTTTTATAAGACAATTCATCAAGGTAGGCCAGCAACAAAATAAGCCCCGCATGTGCTCAATGTTTTAGCATAAAAGGAGATGACTTGAGAGTCATTTCTCACACACACTTCTATCTTGATTTCTCTCTACTTGTCTTGGGTTTTGGTGGAAGAGAAATCTAGGAGTGGAAGCCCTAGATGTTGGAGGAAAGAAGAATAAGGGAGTTGCCCTAAAGGAGATGCCCTAGCCCTAGACATTGTCGAAGAAGAAGTCAAAAACGTTGTCAAGGAAGCATGCCTTAAATGTAGTCTAAGAGAGGCCCTAATGCTGTCCAAAAGTCAGCTCTAAATGTAGTCTAAGAGCAGCCCTAATCGCTGTCAAAAGGCAGCCCTAAATGCAGTTTAAGAGCGGCCCTAAACACAGTCTAAGCGAGGCCCTAACATTGTACAAAAGAAGCCCTAAACACAGTGTAAAAGCAGCCCTAAACATTGTCAAAAGGCAGCCCTAGAGAAATAGTACAAAAAAAGAGTTTTGTAACTTTGTATCAGTAGCAGAAAACCCTAGATCAACAAAGTCAAATTTGGTCAAACGAGTTGAAATTGACCTCCAATATGCTTGGTCAATTACCAGTCAACTAGCCCTCGAACAGCCTAAAGAAACAACCCTAAAAACAGTGAAATTGTTGTTGACTGAAGTCAACCTGCTGCCCAAAACTAGGGCAGTCAATGCTGGTCAAACCTATGGACAGATTGCCTTGATTTTTGTGCCAAAATCTGCGCCCTGCCTAGGAGAGGCAGCCACACCAAAACTGCACCCTTGATGAGTCAATGCTTGGTCAATGAAGGTCAAAGAGACCTTCAGCAGTTCCGCATCCTCCTTTTAACGTCCTCCTTGCCCTAATGCGTCCTCCTCCTTCCCACGTGTGAGCTGCTCCTTGTATAACCCAAAGATAAGGAGAGAGAGAGAAGAATGAGTGAGATGAGATGATGAGAAAATGAATCAACATCTTTTGTATTTATATGATTCATTGGGCATGCGTGCCACACATTTAACTGCTGGCCGACCTTGACAATTTGTCAAGTAAATACAAATAAATTCATATCTCCATAAATACTTGTCGAAATTGAATGATATTTAGATCAATCCTACACCTCTCGACAAGAGGAATCTAGGAAAAATATCAGCTGCCATAAGTGAGGTGACCCACATGGAGTTTGGCCCTAGTTTCCAATTTTAACACTCCCTCTCAACTAGGAAGAACTCCATCAACAATCCGTCTGACCGTCAATACTATCCTAACCATAAATGCACTACCCTGCACTACTTGGCCCTACTTTGCTGTGCTCGAACTATGAACAAGAAGAAATGATCGAGGATGTATCATACCATCCTCCACTAACCCGAAGTTAGTCTCAAAGTGTGTCATACCACTCTCATTGATACCAAATCAGTATCATTGATCCCAGATCAATGGAGGTCATCCTAGCATAGCGATTATGGTAGATACAACGATGCATCCATCGATAGTACTACTAATGGTCCCTAACCCCATTTCCATACTCATTGATCAGATGAGAGGTACTTCCCATGAGTCCCAAATTGCATGGGTAGGGTGCCTCGACAAGAGAACTAATCATCCTGTCCACAGGAGAACGAGTCATCCTGTCCAACAGTCGCCGCATGAAAACTAATCATCTTGGCCCACAAGAGAACTAATCATCCTGTTCCATAGTTGCCACAGAGAACTAATCATCCTGTTCCACAGTTGCCACAGGGTGTCACAGGGGAAGATTGAACCTTTCACCCTGTACATAGTGCACCACTAGGGGATGGTGAGTCACCCTGTGGTCGCATCTCACTCCAAGAAGTACCCCGCACCCCCCTGGAGCTCCCAGAGTTCAATACATCATACTCAACCATCATAAGAGGGTCTTTGAATGACACCAAGTCGTTCTCAGAAAGTCAAGAATTTGACATTTCCTAGGGGCTTCCTCAAAATGTCGGCGACCTGTTCATCTGTACAGATATATTGGAGCCTTATTGCTCCCCACTACATCATATCCCAAATATAGTGGTACCTAATATCGATATGCTTGGAGCGACCATGAAATATGAGATTCTCTAATAAACGAATCCTGCTCTGGTTGTCACATAGGATCACGGTGGTATCCAATGTAAATCCAAATAACTCACTGAAGAGATTTTGCAACTAGACCGCCTCATAAGAGGTCATACTAGCAGCAATGTACTCTGCCTCGACGGTGCTCAAAGCCACCGACTTCTGCATCTTGCTCATCCAGGATATCGAGGTAGATCCAAAAGAGAAACAACACCCAGAAGTACTCTTTCGGTCGACCACACTGCCTGCCCAATCAACATCTGTATATCCATGTAGTCTCACATCTCCAGCATGTTGGCATTATGTCACAGGTTTGGCACTATGGCACAAGTGTTGTCCTTGATTGCAACACACTCTGATGGCAAGTCATAGTACAAGCTCTCATAATAGAAGAAAAATATATATACGCGGGTTCCTCTCAACCAGGTTGCGTATACACGCGGTATTACTAATCAAAAGTCACGTATGCGTATACACGCACTTTCATGCACGGAAAAGCGCATACATGTGGGAAAGCTTATTTTTTGGGTCCGTGGTATTTGGACCTATGGTTTTGGACCTTTGTATTGCGTCTGAAATATTGAACCCAGGTATTGGGTCCCTAGTATTGGTTATCTATGGTTTTGGGCCAGGGTTTGAGTAAGGCCTAAGACTATAAAAAGGAGGAGATAATTTGGCAAGGGTATCGACTCAAGTGTTGAATATCTTAAGAGGAGCAAGATCTGGAATTCTAGTGATTGGTTTGTGGTATATAGCTGGATCTGAATCAAGGAGGAACCTGAGCATGACAAGATGGATAAGTTCTATTAATGGGTCGAGATCTTAAGGCTTGAATAGTAGTATCATTGTGTGATTTTGATCTGTTATATTTAGCACAAGTTTTGATCTATAAATCTGATAATCTGGGTATAACTGATGACTAAATACTTGAAAAGGGAAAATTGTCTTTTATAGATCTATACGCAGGTTCACTAGTACAAAGGTGCGTATACACGCTAGTTCAGTTATTCAAAGAAGTGTATACGCTAGTTCTCCCTAATATAGAAGAGTATGGATGCAGGTTCCTCATCTTGAAGTGCGTACATCTCATAAAATATGTTTTAGCTACTTCTGTTTATTGCTGCAGTATTCTGCATTCAGGATTGGTGTCTGGTTACAGTTATTGTTTTCTGGGTATAGCATACAGAGAAGTGATTGTTTGATTCAGTATTGGTTTGTAGAAGGAGATTGGTTGATGCAGATATACTTGAGGTTTGATTAATGTTATTCATGGATCCAGTCTGAAAATTTGTGAAACATGGTCCCTGAAAGGAAGAGAAGGTTGCAGCCTTCAGTAGGTCAGCACCTACGTACTAGTACATCAACTAGTACAAGAGCTAAGGGGGTTGTAGCTCCCTTCCAGAAGAAGCTGGAGAACGAGATAAGGTAGTAGCCTTCTGCAGGTAGCAGCCTGCGTACTGGTCTAAGACTGCACCAGTACAGAATCATTTTAAAAAGAAGTTTCTAATTGAAAGAAGATAGAGACGAATTGCAGCAGGTGGTTTTCACCCACATTGGGTTTCCACCTTATATCTTGTGTTCTTGTGTGTGACTGTCTGCTCTATTTTCTGTTCCTGGTTACTGTTTATATGGTTTTGACACATAGATTAATGATCAAAATCTGAAGAATATATTAAATTATAAGTCTGCAAGCTATACGCGTGTTTCATTTACTGAAGTTGCGTATATACGCTGGTTTCACTAACTGAAGTAGCGTATACAAATCTTTGTATGAATTGAAAAATAATTGACTTGATAATACTGATTCACCCCCCCTCTCAGTATTATTTCCAACAATTGGTATCAGAGCAGGTCCTTCAAAAGAAGCTTGATCGCTTGAAGGAAGATCTATCATCATGAGCAACTACGAAAAGGAGGCATCGATCAGGCCACCATTTTTTGATGGGAGCAACTTCGTCTATTGGAAGGTAAGAATCACAACCTATCTTCAATATTTTGGTACAAAAGTCTAGGATATCGTGGAAACAGGATACACATTTCCATCAGCAACTCCTACAAATACGGCTGGTAAGAAGCAGCATGAAACAAATGCAAAGGTTGTCAATACTCTATTAGGGAGTTTATCTCAATCAGAATTCGTCAAGGTTATGCAGCTCAAAACCGCAAAAGAAATATGGGACTAGATCTGTTGAAAAGTGTGCAACAAGAAATGCTTGTTGAGAATGCAACAAGATGATGGAGCTTAGTGAAAAGAGTCGCCTTCACTAAGTGGGCCCGCAGGCAAATTATGGTGCAAGTTCTATTTTTGATCCCAGCAGGGATGATCACAGTATGGGCGATCGCAGTATGGGTGATCACAGTATGAGTGATCACAGTATGGGTGGCAAAAGTATGGGTGACCACAGTATGAGTGATCAAAGTCTATTTTTAGGCTGGCTATCAAAAATAGAAAAGTCAAATATTATTGTCTCATAATAATATTTGGACCATAAACTTGATCTTATTCTCTTGGAGCACTTTAGGATGAGCTACAGATGTGGTACATGCATATCCCAGAAGGAAATACGTGGTTACCTATGGTATGACTAATATTTGCATGCAGGACTTCAGTTAGAACTCAAGTGAGTTGAGTTTAGTGGACTGGAGGTGCAGTAGATGGAGTTGTGTTCAGTTTAGCTTTGTTAAACTGGTTGTATTTAGTCTAACTGGCAAATATACTAGAGATGAGTTGGGTGAATTAGTTATTAATTAATTCACAACTTATTAACTCATAATGCAACTATAGAATACATCAGTTAACTCAGTTGCATGTCAGTGCATGTTCAGTTTAGCAGGGACAGGTGTTAGAGGATCAGATTGCTATCAGTTGTGACTATAGCTGTGCATGATGATTTGCACAATTAGAGGGATTGAGTATGCCAATGAATTGGCCAATATCCAAAATTGTAGCCTGTGCTCACGTCCAATAGAGTGTGAGTGATTATTTGTAGGTCAATTACGAGTTTGGTAAGCCATTCTCATCAGTTCTTGAGCAGGTATCGAGCTGGAGAGGCAGGCAAGCAGTGGAATAGATTTGGAGATCAGATCTGAGCTGTATTGTGTGTAACAGGTGGAGCTGGTACTGGATTGCTTGTGATAAGCATTGTACTTTGTAATGTTACATGATTCAATCACTATAATATACAGATAGTTGGGGTTTTTAGCGAGATGCTTTCCCCGGGAAAATACTGTGTTGATATGTGTGATTGATGCTTCTATGTACGCCTGTGAATGTTTCTGCTTCTGTAAATTGATGATCAACGTAGAGGAGGTTATGTATTATGCATGTTCCGCTTATAAGTGTATAATCAGGATAATCTCTGTGAATATGTGTCATATTATTCAAAATTTCTACATGGTATCAGAGCTCTTTGATTTGTAGAAAAAGTTCTACAGGATATCAAAGCGAGGATTGATCATCAGATCTATTATTCAGAAAGTGTTTACATTTTATTTCTTTAGGCAGAGTCTGTAATCAGGCCAGGTAGCCTCTGGATTCATCCTTCTTTTGGAAGGTGAGATATCCAGTGAATGCCCAGACAGTCAATCTCTGTACAAGAAATACTTTGTTCTCACGAATTCTTGATCGGAAGCGGTTGAGTTTTAAGCTGGTGGAATTTGAATTTAATTCCAAAGCAAGAGCAAAACTCAGAAACATTCAGTGTCAGAATGGAGACAGGATGCCCAGGTAACTCACGAAGTTCATCCAATGTCGGGATGAGCTTGTGGGGGTGATTGTCGGATGAGGATGGTGAGTCTAGCACTCCTTGACCTTCCTAAGAGTTGGCATAGCTACCAAGACTCGGTGAATGGAAGGGAGAAACTGCCAGGATGGGAGAGACTTTGGTCGGATCTTGTGCAGGAGGAGATTAGACGAAGCACCAGAGACGGTTCTTCATCCATGCAGGATGAAGAGAACTGTGCCTTAGCGAGTAAGGTGAAGAAGGGGAAAGAGAAGGGTTCTCTTTCCAAATCCAGTTCTTCCAGTGGTGGGAAGAATGTTGACAAGTCGAAGGTGAGATGCTTTCGTTGTCATGACGAGGGTTCACGGGTCAAGAACCTGTATGCTCTTAAGGTTAAAGATGCACGTGAAGCCTTGAGCAGCAAGGCAACTGATGGAAACTTGGTGGTTGAGAGGGAGCGTACATTACCTCTCAACATGCAGAGCCAGAAGAAGTCTCAAACGATTGTGGAGGAGCCACGATTGGTGCAACAGCTTTAGGAGGTTGTGGAGGAGCCACAACAGGGGAAGCTGAGAGGAGATCGAGTAGAGACATCTACTCATCCAGAGACCTCCAGTAGGGGGAAACTTCGAGCCAGGTGGGCTGAGGGATCGCATGCAGCCGTACCTCCAGGTAGCAGGTGGGGTGATGTGGATTGATTGTCCCAAGGAGGAGGGGCAAGATCTTTGAGGTACCCAACCTCTTGGATGAGACCTTTCTATGGGAGCCCCAATGCGTAGTAGCAAGAACTGATTGATTGGGTAGAGACAGATGCGGATGGAGCGGCAGAGAGAGCGACAGTGCAGGGAATCCCAGGACAGCGCATAGCTAGCAGGCTGCAGCAATGCGAGAGGCACAAGTGTTTTTCACAGTGCTAGGTGGCACAGAGAGGTGTGCAATGGTGTGAGATGCATGGAGATGTTGCAGTAGCGCAGATGTCAGAGAGGGAGCACTTGTCAGTAGCAGGTAGAGCTTCAGCATCAGAGGATGTTTCTAGCCCAACAGGGAGGTCAGTTGGGAGGTGCAGTGTGGATGCAATGCTCGGAGATAGAACCAACAGCAGCACGGATGCAGTGAAAGATCAAAGTGACAGAGACTAGAGCAGTCAGATACTGAAGAGCACAGAGATGCAGAGTTTTCAGTCGACAGAGGCAATAGCATTCAAAGACTTTGATGACAGAGCAAGTGGACCGGCCAGATGTGTTGCATGGAGAACATTCCAGAGTTACAGGATCGGGTTTGAGAGGAAGCCTTTCTTGTTGAGAGGGAGTGTTGAAAAGTGTGCAACAAGAAATGCTTGTTGAGAATGCAACAAGATGATGGAGCTTAGAGAAACGAGTCTCCTTCACTAAGTGGGCCCGCAGGAAAATTATGGCGCAAGTTCTATTTTTGATCCCAGCAGGGATGATCACAGTATGGGTGATCAAAGTATGGGTGATCACAGTATGGGTGACCACAGTATGGGTGACCACAGTATGAGTGATCACAGTATGAGTGATCAAAGTCTATTTTTAGACTGGCTGTCAAAAATAGAAAAGTCAAATATTATTGTCTCATAATAATATTTGGACTATAAACTTGATCTTATTCTCTTGGAGCACTTTAGGATGAGCTACGGATGTGGTACATGCAGATCCTAGAAGGAAATACATGGTTACCTGTGGGATGACTAATATTTGCATGCAGGACTTCAGTTAGAACTCAAGTAAGCTGAGTTTACTGGACTGGAGGTGCAATTGATGGAGTTGTGTTCAGTTTAGCTTTGTTAAACTGGTTGTATTTAGTCTAACTGGAAAATAGACTAGAGATGAGTTGGGTGAATTAGTTATTAATTAATTCACAAGTTGTTAACTCATAATGAAACTATAGAATACATCAATTAACTCAGTTGCATGTCAGTGCATGTTCAGTTCAACGGGGACAGGTGTTATAGGATCAGATTGCTATCAGTTGTGACTATAGCTGTGCATGATGATTTGCACAATCAGAGGGATTGAGTATGCCAATGAATTGGCCAATATCAAGAATTGTAGCCTGTGCTCACGTCCAACAGAGTGTGAGTGATTATTTGCAGGTCAAATACGAGTTTGGTAAGCCATTCTCATTAGTTCTTGAGCAGGTATTGAGCTGGAGAGGAAGGCAAGCAGTGGAATAGATTTGGAGATCAGATCTGAGCTGTATTGTGTGTAACAGGTGGAGCTGGTACTGGATTGCTTGTGATAAGCATTGTACTTTGTAATGTTACATGATTCAATCACTATAATCTACAGATAGTTGGGGTTTTTAGCAAGATGCTTTCCCCGGGAAAATACTGTGTTGATATGTGTGATCGATGCTTCTATGTACACCTGTGAATGCTTCTGCTTCTATATATTGATGATCAACGTAGAGGAGGTTATGTATTATGCATGTTCCGCTTATAAGTGTATAATCAGGATAATCTCTGTGAATATGTGTCATATTATTCAAAATTTCTACAAGATCGTTCTGAGCTATGAAGGAGATGATCAGGTAAAACGGGAAAAACTACAAACTCTTAGAATTCAGTATGAAAATCTCAGAATGCACAATGAAGAAAGTGTGGCTAACTATTTTTTACGTATAGATGAGATTGTTAATTGTATGAAAAACTTGGGTGAAGAAATAAAAGAAGTTACTTTGGTTGAAAAGGTTCTAAGATATTTTTCTTCTAAGTTTGATTCAAAAGTTTCTGCCATAGGAAAAAGCAAAATCTAATGAGCATTACCATGTCATAGTTGCATGGAATCCTAGCTGCTTACAAAATGAGAAAAGGGGGGCCATCGGATAGGAGAGAAGCCACATTCAAAACCTCAGGAAAAGGAGACTACAATGAGTCAGGGCATATGTCAGAAGAAGAGGAAGAATCAAACTTTGTCAAGAACCTTCAACGAGGGACTGGAAGATTCAGAGGCAAGCTACCTTTCAAATGCTTTGCTTGTTGAAGAGTCGGTCACTATGCTGCCAAGTGTCCTCATAAAGATAAACTTGACAAAGGTAAGGAACCAGTTAGATGGAACAGAAAATAGAATGTAAGTAAGAAGAGCTATTATAGTCATGAAGATAGTGATGGACTTTCAAATAGTGATGAAGATGAACAAAGTAATGATTATAGACTTTTGATGGCCTTTGAAGATGATGATTTCGTGGATGCTATAGATGAAGAAGGTCTTTATGAAGAAATTTCTAAACTTAAAATTTGTTTAGAGGAAAAGAATATGATTATAGATACTCTGACATTCCAACTTGCTGAAAGAGAAAAATGCAATGAAAAGTTAGAATGTGAAATTGTGGGACTTAGAAAAGATATTGAGAAATCAAAAGCTCTTAATCTTAGATTTGCTAAGGGATCTGAAACTTTAGATGAGATTATCAAAGTGTAGCGTTTTCCTATAATCAACACAGGTCTTGGATATACTGAAGAAGCAGAGAAGCAAGCATAGAAGCCATCCACCTCCAAAAGTTATCTTGATGCAGCAAGGAGAAGTGAACAGGTTGACAATCGACAGCAAAAACATAATGCAGTTCACTAGGTAAATCAAGGGCAATTTACTTCAAGAATGAACAAAGATTACCAAGTAAATCAGGGGCAATCTACTTCAAGGATGAACAGAAGCTACACCAACCACAGGTAAATCATTCTCAATTTGCCTCAAGAATGGATGTCAATGGAAACTACAATCATTTGGTCGGTAGATTTGATAATTGCGGGAATTTCTTCAATGGCCAATGTTTCTCTTGTCATAGCTTTGGTCACAAAGCTACTTAATGTGTTGCCTACAAGACCATCATGACTAGAGAATCTCAAAAACAAAGGAGTATGATTAGGATCATGAAAAGGACCTACAATAACTTTTCTGCTCTTGAGAATGAAATAGAATGTTCTATTTGTAACAACTTCGATCATGAAGATTCTGAATGCAGGAGTAGGTTTCGGCAAACAACTCAGAGGGAGCAAGTTTCATTAAGTCCCAAAAAATGGAGAAAGAAAGAATCGCAACCAGAAAGATGTGGGATAGCCTTATATGTGGAAGGACAAGAAAATCAGTGGTACATCGACAGTGAATTCTCGAAACATATGACAGGTGATAAAGAAAAACTTCAATCATATAGTGCCTTAGAAAAGGAAAGGAAGGTTTCATTTGGAAATGACACCCCTACACTCATAAAAGGTAAAGGTTTTGTTC